>JAMKQA010007646.1:0-25008 GCA_024699735.1 Posidonia australis | reverse complement strand
TAGCGCCGCCGAAGAGGAGGGGAAAGGAAGAAGAAGGAAGGAGGAGAAAGCAATGGGTGGCGAGGAGAAGTGCAGTATGGTGCAGCTTATAAAGCCTATGCTTGGAGTAGCTAAAAACGTGCCCACCTGCACGTCTCAACCACCAGCACACCACACAACAACCAACCGCCAGCCACCACCAACGAGGCCAACTGCCAGCCTCAACCACCAACGAGGCCAACTGCCAGTCTCAACCACCAGCCCACACGCAAGCAGGCCCCACAAGCACAAGAACACGCAAAAAGAAGCCAGCCCACGAGGCCCAAGCCCAAAAGCACAAAACCACACAATGGGCCTCGAAACAGTAACACCTATCTAGGAAATAAAATTCATAAAATGTATATAATTACAAAATGAATTTTACAAGTGTTACAGCAAGAGGGAATGTGGAGGCTGAGGAGGAGTCACGTGCCGGAGGAGATCGCGCGAGTGCAGGGGGAGGTTGGTGCTGTGCACTTCCAAAGCTTGAGGGCATGCGAGGCTTGTCGAAGCCAGGTATGCGTTCCCCTTCCGTTTCCTTTTCCGTTTTTCCTCCATCAGTTGAGACATGTTTAGGTTAAAGGTTAGAATCATGGATAATGATGCTAAAAATCATGCAAAAATATGGGAAATGTCGGGAAGGTGTTGAATTATGTCTTTGTGGTGATATGATGCTAATTCGTGGTTGATTCGTGAGATTTTGTTAATTGTGGTGAAGCATGCTATAGTGATTTCCATATGAGTCTTATGCCTTTGTGAATTTCCATAGAATAGCATGCTTAATGGATTCATGTTTTGATTGAGGAGTTTTGGAGTAGACTTGGAGGTCTACACCCCATGTTTTACTTGTAATTTTTGTGGTGTTTTAGAGGGGTCTGCTCCTTACTCCCATTTTGGGGAGAAGTGACGACGGAGGTCAGGGCGGTTTCTGCAATCGCGGAAAAACGGTATGCCGAACTGGGTTCGGTATGCCGAAATGCTCCTAGGTAGCTCCCTAGACCACTGATTTGGACGACCGAAGTATTTCGGTCGACTGTTCTAGCGGGGGACTGGTTTAACTGACAGAGGATTCGGAATGTCGAAATATTTCGGTCGATCGAATCAGGGAATTTCGGTCGACTGAGACCCAATTCGGTATGCCGAATCAGGACCCAGGGCAATATTGAAAAATGCTTAGAAAAATGTTGATAAATATGGATAAATACATGATAAATGTATGTAATGCATGGAAATGACTTGTGAGATGATGCATGCAAATATGTTGATTTTAACGATGTTTTCCATGAGATTATGAAACATGGCTTATGTGTATGAATGTGAACCCATGTGTGGGGTGATTGCATGGTATAATGACTATGAATGAATGTGTGGGCTTAAAAACCATAGATGATGATGTGACACAAAATGCGTGTGATTTACAAAGAGTTTTATGAATAGAAAATGGTTTTGACAAATGTTTTGAAAAGAGAAATTGCATGTGGTTTTAAAGAGATTAATAGAATTGTAGGAACCACAATGAAACCAGGACTTGCCAACGAGGTAGTGAGATCTCTAGAGATGTCGGAGACGTGTCCTTGGTTGTGGTTGCCGAGTTTCCGGTCTGGGGTAGGAGCCTCGAAACTGTGGTAGTACTGTAGGACTCGGGGTACGAGAGACCCAGACTACCCTTAGTACCAGTGTTGGACGGGTATGGAGTTAGAGTCCCCAGGTGCTCGGGCACCAGGGCGTCCCGAGGACGCACTCCGTGCTTGTACCAGTGAGGGTACATTTTGAGGCTACGGCCAGGGTGGTTGAACTCCAGTGCGGGGTGGTTCACCGCGGCACTGCAATGTGGGTGTGGTGACATGGAATCCTCACTAGCTACTTGTGGCCAGGTCAATCGCCTGTGGCTAGGGTGATGCAACCAGTTTTGCAATGGAAAGTGTGGATTTGTGTGTTGGACTAGTTCCTAGCCCGGATTTGTGATAAGTTGTGCTAATGGTTTTAAATGATGTTTTGGGCTAGGAAACTAGATGAAATGCTTTACTTCTCCTGTGTTGAATATAAAGGTTTGTGAATAAGCATGAGGTTTTGAAAGAAAAGAAAAGAAAGTTTGAAATGCCATTGTTTTCCAAGTCTTTCTAATTGAATATGTGGTTTTGACAATAGTAGTTTTCTGGCAAATGTTTTTGTGGGTTTTATCGCTGTTTTTGGGGCACGTACTAGGTGACATTCCTGTCACTCTTGCGTGTTTTTCCTTGTCCCCTTTGTTTCAGGTGCTCAGGTGTAGGAGCAGTCTAGTCAGGTGCATCTTTTCGAGCCACGTTTGCCGCACACAGGTCTGGGTGATTAGCTTTATTTATTTAATTCTGTCATTTAGATTCTTTTAGTTGCTCTTGGGTAGTTCTTGTATTGTTGTGTAGCACTGGGGTGTTACAGAGGACCTCAATCTAATGTTGTGTGCTACAATGGCGCTACTACTGTTGAGTCATTGGTTGTTGTGAGGTATCATCGTAGGTGTTGCAATTGTAAGTCAGGCATGTGCTTCGGTGGTCGCATTATTGTAGCCATCACTGGTGGTGTGCCACCGGGTTACTACTATCGTCGCATGTTGCGTGTTATTACCATCGTGGGTAGTTGTTGCAGATGCAAGCTATTACCACCATGCATTGAGAGGGTAGAGCTTCGATGAGAAGGTTGTTGCTACGTGTTGGGTTCCCTTTTCTCAGAATCCATAAGGTACATGCCCTATCCTAGGATCTCTTTAATTACATAATTGCATGATGTTTGTGTTTTGTGCTTGGGATTTCGTGTGGGGAATCTCGTGTTTGCAGCCAGGGTTCATTGGTGATGGGGTTTTTGTTTGAGAACCCATTTGTGTGGTTTTGGTGGATTTTGGGATTTGGTTTACATAGAGATTTAATGCATGAATTTTGATTTAATTCTAGTTTTCCTATAGTTTTAGTTTCTATTATGCTTGAGAGTTGTAAGTGCTAGTTTAAGGGCGAGATGTGCCTCAGGCTGTTGTTGACAGAATAGCTACTTTGCTAGGTGCAAGTTTGCGCCACAAGTGACCAATGTGGTTTTGTCACGTGGTTCTCCTAGTCAAGAGATGTGGCCAGTGGTTTCATGGTGTTTTAAGCTGGTTTTTGGAAGGTTTTCTAATGGTTTTCCAAAATGGATTTGGAAAGAAATGTATAGGTTTTGGTGAAGGATTTTTCATGTTTTTAGAGGGAACCAAGAGGCCAACGCATCATGTTTGACGATCTAGGGATGATTGATACCCTTATATGGTTGTAAGCTAGACGTTTAGGTTAAGGTCCAAAAGGATTTTTGTATTGTTTTAAGAGGAGACCAAGATATCGAGGTTGAGGTTTGTGTGACTAAGAGACCGATAAGGTTTGGGATCAAGAGGCCTAAGAATCTGATCGATAGTTTAGAGATGATAGATGCTATAGATTGTTGAGAGCTAAGTGTCTTTGCTAAGGTTTAAGGAGTTGTACTAGCAATACTAGAATGTTAAAAAGTTTTGTTGAGTGCAATAGTGCCAAGGACTCCGAGAAGGTGGACCCTATGTGTGTGTCTTGTGTGAACGAATGAGGGTTCTGAGAGTACAAACTTGGGAAGGGGGAGCTCTTGCACAGGGTTGCCAATCCATAGTAGTGCAGTACATCTTCGGGGCTACTTATGGCTAACGTCAGTTGCTTAGACCTTGCTAAAACAACAAGTTTTGGACTATGTGTGTGAGTGGTTTGTGTGGATGAGATAGACATGATTTGACATAGTTTCATTTCAAGTATGCACGATTTAAATAGATTTCAAATGTATATGTGATTTTGGTTTGGAAAAGAGAAAAGTTTGTCAAAAAGCATATTTAAAAGTTTTTATGCTTGTTTAGTAATAGTAGATTGTCTTGTTATGGTTTTAGTGTAGGTTTTAGCTTTGGTGTTGCCATGAGAGATGGCTGAGTGTTTTGGGAGTTGAATATTCAGTATTTCTAGTACTTGGTTTGTTGCTTTATAAGATGGTAGGGGTGTGCTGAGAGATTATTAGATATTATTCACATGTGTTTTAATGATTTTCTTACAGGTGTAAATATTAGAGTCGCAGTCTAGTCTAATGCATATAGTACAAGTCACATAGCCACATACCATAGGTCTTAGGTAGAGTTTAGTGCAAGTTTAGCTTTATTTAATTTCTTGCATTTAAAGTGCCAAGCCATCTAAATGCTCCAATCATCAAGGGTGAAGTCATACTAAAGGAGTGTGAGGCCTGGTTGTTGAGAGGGTGGAAAAAGTCTTAGAGAGCATGGTGTACCCAGAAAGAGAATTGGATACAACTAGTTTCTTTTCTACTGGAGTGTGATGCTGATTAGTGGTGGAGAGCCACACAATGCATGAGGTTCCCTGATGCTGATTTGTTGATAATTTCATGGAAGGACTTCAGAGGTGCTTTCAATGAGAAGTATTTCCCTAATGCTGATTTGTTGATAATTGCATGAAAGGATTTCCGAGGTGTCTTCTATGAGAAATATTTCCTTGATCTTGACAAGAAAAAGTGTAATTTGCAAGGGCATATGCCCTCACTAAAGGCCTTTGTGAGTAGATTGCACGGACATCTTGTTCTTGCAATATTGGTCGTCACTAAGTTGATCTTATGAGGATATTTCCTTGTGATGTGTACATAAATGATTTTGTGAGGGCATAATGAAGACTCTTCTAAGTAGTATAGATGAAGAACCAATAGTAGAAGTTGTAGAAGAACCAATAGTAGATTCTTCTAAGTAGTATGGATGAAGACCATCTAGACCTTACTTTCTCAACAAATTATCTATGCTCCTTTCTTTTGAAACTTGCTTCCAATTTTTTTTGTCAAATGTTGAGTGCTCACCAAGATTGTCCTCCCCATATTTTTCTTGGTATAGTTTATTATACCTATTCTGTAAAAATAAACATAATAAGTTAGCTAGAGATGATAAAATAGAAGTGTATATTATTTAAGTAAATTTAATTCTATGGTAATTATTTACAAGTACATCCTTCGCAATAGGTGTTGATCATGCATGTTCCCCCCATGCTAGCGTCGGATGTAGTCCACCACTTTGCTATCATAGGTGTAACATCCGTGCCCAATTTATCCCACTTACATTTTGGCTTCATAGATCGGTAGACTGATTATCCAGAATAATGTATTATTATGAGTTGTAACCTAGATAATTTGTGAGATAATATTGTTTTATGTGATAATTCCTCTTTTATATCCATAATTATCTCTGGTAAATCATTCCACTATGTGGTACCTTGGTATTTTGCAACTCACGTCTGTGTGTGTGAGACCAAAATGAGAGATGAGTCAACTCAGCACAATGCTGCTTAGCACGCACTGCCACTTGCTGTTAATGCCCTTCCGTCCACAACCTTTCGCCATGACAAATCTCAAATTCACTGAGATCTTCGGCAGTTGTCGTTGATGCACAACGGCAAGAAAATGATAACCTTAAAGGGGAGGACGAGATAGCATCAGAGCAACAGACCGAGAGAAGAGTTGAGCTAGGGAGAGAAAGGAGAGAAAAATCTAAAGAAAGAGGAAAGAGGGTTGAGGGCCAAAGGGAGAGGAGAGAGCAATGGTCGCCAGGGGAGGAGAGTTCACCAAAGGCTGCATGAGCCCAGAGGACACCGAAGGAGGAGGTGAGCTCACCAGAGAAGGTGAGGGTTCGCCGAGAACCTCGATTGGGTTTGCATTCCCCCTCCAATTTCCCTTTTCTATTTATGCTTAAATCGTGAAGAAATGATGCAAAGTTAGTTCAAAGTTGTGGAATGGATAATAAAATTAGATCTGAAGATGTTTAGCAAATCCATGAATCATTTGTGATTTATCAGTGATTTTTGGAAGATTTTTTGTGTGAAAATCATGTTTAAGCTACAGTGATTTTAAGATGTGTACTTTGTCTTTTCATTTTGATATCTTAGCCAATACTTAATGAATTTCAATAAAATTTATCCCAAATGAAAGTAAACTTAGAGTGCTTGGTTCAAGGATTTTTGCAGGATTTGTGGCTCACCGGAGATGGGTAGGATTTGTGGCTCATCGGAGATGGGTCCGCCGAAGGTCCTAACTTCGATGAATGACAGTTACAGGGCTGATTTCGGTATTCTGAAATCACCTGAAATAGTATAATGAATTGGTTTGGTATGCCAAATCAGTGGATTTTGATATATAGAACCAGACCGATATGCTGAACCAAGCCTTGAGCCATTTTCATGGCAACCTTAAAGTAGTTTTCTTTTAATGGTTTTAATATGAGAAAATCGATATGAGGTTTTAATAATAAGTTTGGGTGCTTTGAATTGAGATTCTTGGAAGAGATTTTTGTAATGGAAAATGTTTAGAAAATGGTTTTGAAAAGGAACTTGCATGTTTTTGAAAGAGATTTCAGTGGTTTTTTCCAAATCCACGTAGCATAGGGCAGGGACCATAGGAGTTTGTGACCCAAATGAGAATGGTACCGTCCGAAGGCGTGGTTGTTGAGATTGGGGCCTAGGTGAAAGAGACCGCTTACCCTATTAGATAGTGTTGGCTAGGTCTGGAATGAACACCTAGGTGACTAGATACCATTTAGGGTGTTAGAGAATGCATCCCCATATTTATGAAAAAATAAAAGCTATAAAGTGAGGTCTGTTGGCCGGAGCGGTCATACCCCCAGCACAGGGAGGTTCATCGTGGCAGTGCAGTAGGATCAAATTTGTTACTTTGTCAACTGCTTGTGGCCTGGTTACCTTTGGCCAAGGTGACACTACTAGTTTTTGACTTGAGTTGTGTTTGGTTTTAAGTTAGTATAGACTTAAGTTTTGACTTTTAGTTTTAGCCAGATTCTAGTTGAGATAAGATCTATGATTTAGGCTGGTTTCTAGCCGTGTTTGAATTATGATTTGATTTTGCCTTGATTGTGTGTTTGGGTTGGAATCAAGTTATTAATGCGTTTCTCCAGAATGCATAAAAATGGTTTCTAAAGTCACATAAGATTTCATAAAGAAAATAAGCTCGAGAGGAGAATGATTTGAAAGAAACTACCTAGAGAATTTTCTGAAAGGATTTTTAGTTAATGTTTGGGTTTTGAGAACCAAAGCTTGTAGTTTTATGTTATATTTTGTTGTTTTTTGGGTGACTTGAGGTCACTCACACGTTTTATTTAATGTTTTGGTTTCAGGTGTAGCTTGTAAGTGCAATCTAGTCCTAGTGTATGTGTTTTGGAGCCACTAGTTGCACATAAGATTTGGGTGGTTAGATATGATTTTCTTTTTATTTCTATTTAGTTTTCTTAATTAATTATGATTGAATAGAATTGGTACTTGCTTGTAAGTCGCACTTTGCGAGGTGTGATAGTAGGTTCTTTAAATAATTGAGTGGTCTGTAATAATGAAAACATTCATTGTTAATTTAAATGACATCTTATTTACAATTTTATTTAAGCTATGCTCTGTTATCCCTACCAACTCAGTACGATGGTTATTGTGACCTTTTGATCTGTTTGTAGAGTGAATTTCTTACTTTTCACAGTTTATCTTCCCACAACGGAGCTTCTTTGAAACTCTACACCTGTATCAGAAAGATCATAGAGTTTATTCCATCTAATTTTAGTATTAAACAATGATATATATTAATTCCTATATATACAATGATAAATACAACCCTAATTTAATATAAACATTAATTACCTCTCTTCTGTAAACCAAGGTGGAGGAAATACCTTGGTTGCTTGATAACCATCATGAAGCTTAAGACATTTTGCCAGTACATTTATCCTTACCCTATAGTGTATATCGTTCATTCTTTTCTTGATTAAGTTTGTAAAATGAACACAATGATCTTCCTTGGTATATCCAAGTGAAAGAGTTAGCTTGCTCTGTATAAGTCTAACATGATTATTAATTTAATACACTGATTGTTCATACTATTGAGAATAGAAAACATATTGAAGTATGAAGCAATCAATTCACAAGCAACCATAATATGTCTCCATAGTGGATTGTTTAGTCCAAAAACTTAAAAAATCTACAAGATGTTCTTTTTCACTAAAATCATCATTAGAGTTAAGATCAGATTATTCAAAGGCAACTCAGGAAGACTATGAAATCAAAACCCTAACTAAGTATGAAGCTCTAATTCACCTATACTTGAGCAAATTAGTCTACCTCTCAATCATAAATGAAACCTCTAACTTTATGATCAATGAAAAACTCTAAAAAGAATAATTCGACCTAATCGTGCTTAGGCTTGCATAAGAAGAAACCTTTAGTGGGATCTACTTGGAGGAAAGACCATTATCTTCAGTTGAATTTGATAGAAGAAAAGATACTCAATGTTGTACTTCATGCACAATGCTATAGGTAGATGATGGTCGAAGACAACAACTAGAAGGTTCGACCATGAGTATTGTCTAAGGGTGATCTCAACCTGAAAATTTGTTAGTAGTTGAAAAAGAAAGGAAAATTCCAACCCAACTAGGAGTACGTTTCATGGTCATCAAAGCACTACCTTGTGTCGCACTTAGAATTGCCAAAGTGGATGAGGAAGAATACTCCAAATTGATCAACCCATGGTATGCCAAGAGAGTAGACACCCTAATTTTTTGCAGTCGCTCATCGATGGATACTTCTAGAAGAACTTGCTCTGATTGTGGTAGACCTAACCAGCCCATCCAGACCCATCCGGTATCCCTAAACCCACCTAGCACCATAAACTCAACCAAAGCCACAACCCTTAAACCAACCTAGTAGGCCTGTAGTTAGGGAGAGTATTTACTTGCAACTCGTCTTGTTTTGTAGAGGTAAGGGTTAATATAATTTTATCTTGTTGCTTGTTTACCTGTCTCCAGCTTTATCATGTTCTTATACAATATGGGTAAGGATTACCATCTACCCGTCACCCATTTACTCGTGATAAAACGATCAAGTGCTTCTGTCATGCTCCAAATTTCCTGTAACAATTTAAACAAATTAAATTATAGGAAAATTAAAGCTAAACAGAAGATATTAAACTACCAGGAACCTGTGTGTGCAGCTACGAGACTCTGATCTATATGCACTATGCTAAACCTTTTGCGTGCCTGCACCTTTAACCCAAAAACACGAGGAAAATGCCTGAGTGACAGAAGTCACCCAACACGCACCCCATGAAAAACAATGGAAAACAAAACTATAATTAATTTTCTTTTAAATTCATTTCGCAAACCATTTCCTTTAAAACCTCACAAACTCGGCCCACACCGGCCAAAACCACAACCAGGGCACTTCCAGCCCAAAAACACAAGCAAAGGCTTTCAATGGCCAAAACCACACATAGTGAGTTGGGAAGCCCAGCGCTAGGCAACCAAACTCTAGCCACAAGTAGTCCACCAAAGAGCAACCAACGGCGTTTGCACTACCATGATGTGCCACCCTATGTAGGAGCCACGTCGTCCTACGATTCTTCCACCTAAAGAACCATCACAGAGCCAACCCCTCCCTGAGAAGGCTGCCTGTCTCTCAGGATGCTACCAGCTATGGGGCACGTGTTCCACCCACATTGGCTACCACAAGGTATGCCTCCTCACGACGTCCTCCACACACAGTGCTCAGGAGGGAGTGTCATACCTCCACACCCAACGACACCCGAGCCTTAGTGCTTACAGCGACAGTAGGAGTATCATACCTCCCCGTCATGACACAAGATACCTCAATCCGTGGACCACAACCCTAGCCTTAAGACGACAGTCAAGGAGTCTCATACTTCCAGGACCCGATGCCCCTTAGCCTTAGGTATCTTGGCCCCCTAACCTCGGTCAGGGAGTTGAGCCTGATCACCTGAGAATGTCGTCACATCCCCTTGTCCCGATGACATGGTCCCACACTGTATCAGCCTACACACAGGAAACTAGGAAAACCATTTTCTAAATCTTCTAACTCATTTCTTTGGAAATCATTTTCAAAACCATTTTTATATCTTTGAAAACTCTTCCAAACCTCGGCAAAATGGCACATCAGGTGTTCCAAGGGACCACCACTAACGACCCACAATCCCATCTCAAAGGGATAAACAAACTAATCCAGAAAACCCTCAGAAATCACGTTTTATAAACATATTTGGGCCCTAATTCGACATGCCAAAAATGGGATTTAGTATGCCAAAAATCTCTAGTTTGGTAGACCGATTAGGATCGATCGACCGAATCAGGCCAACGGTCAACACTCAGGCCAAAATCGGTATACGGAAAATGGTTCGATCGACCAAAATCCATTGATTTGGTCGAACGTTCAAAATAGGATGACAGAACTTCGACCGGAGGACCAAACTGATGGAAAAGTGGTATACTGAAATGGTTTTAGTATACCAATTTCTGCAAAAAACAAAAAATGACCCAAACCCTACTGTTTAAAATCGCCCAACTGGGACCGACAATGAAACCCTCAAAACCAACACCACAAATTCCACATAAAACATAAGAAGTAGACCTCTAAGTCTAGTCCAAGTCCCAACAAACAAAATCAAAAACCATTCACTATGCATCAAGATATAAATTCACAAAGGCCAGAGGGTCAAAACGACCTTAAACTGAACTGCCACCATAAATATCCATAAAAGCCTCAATTAATACTCAAAAAATAACAATAAATCTCAAGAACATAAATTTACCTAGATTTCATGCAATCCTATCCATTTTTACCACTTTTATGCTGTCTATTCAAGGGTTGGAGGTGTATACTTGCAATACGAGTTCCAGCGACCCAACTTTGGTCTCCAGCCAACTCCAGCGACACCACACATCCACGGCCACTCCTTAACCATAGGGATGCCACTTCGGAGCACCGTGCACCACCGCACACCACCGCACACCTCTGCTGACTCTCGAGCACACCAAACAGGGGATAGGGAAGAAGAGGGGGAAGAGATGGGGGAGTGACAGGGGAGAGGAGAAGGTGGGGTTGAATGGGGTGGAGTGAGAGAGAAGGAGAGGACAAGTGAGGGAGGAGAAGAAGATGGCGTGCTCGGGACGGGAAGAGGAGTGCACGGGGAAGAAGTGGAGAAGAGGTGCAGAGGAAGAGTCGTCTGTCGTGCCTAAAATACAAGTTGGAAGTGGTAGTTACATGCATGCATGCACAACGCAACCACTGGCCTCCCGCACAAGCTAACAACTCATTGCACTAAACTCTCCCACCAATCGGCTCACAACGAGAGCCCCACACGGACCCACATTCGAGCCCACAAGCAAAGTACCAACCACGTACAGGGACACGCAACAAAAGCCAGCCCACGAGGTCCAAGCCCAAAAACACAAAACCACACAAACAGGCCTCGGAACAGTAACACTCGTCTAGGAATAAATTCATTAAATTGTAAATAATTACAAACTGAATTTTACAGGTGTTACATCCTAACTCCCATAAAAGAAGATTTCACCCCCGAAATCACTAGGCGAAAAGGTACAAGTATTGGGCTAGAATGGCTTCCTCAAGTTCCCACGTGGCCTCCTCGGCTCCATGATGTCGCCACACCAAAACCAGTGGAATCACCTTGTTTCGTAGCACCTGCTCCTTGCGGTCAACATTCTAGACGACATCCTCCACAAAGGACAAATCTTCTTGGAGCCCTTTTGGCTGAACTAGAATCACATGAGATGCATCAGCCAGGCACTTCCTCAGCATGGAGACGTGGAACATGTCGTGTAGGGACGACATCTTTGGTGGTAGATCCAACCGATAGACAACCTCACCAATCCTCTGGGTAATCTGGTAGGGGCCAATATAGCGAGGACTCATCTTGCCACACTTCCCGAACCGCATGACGCCCCTGGTCGACGACACCTTCATGAACACATAGTCTCCCACCAGAAATTCCAACGGTCTCCGCCTCCTGTCGGCATAACTCTTCTGCCGACTCTGCACAGCTAACAGCCTCTACGGATTAAATCCACCTTGTACGTATACAGTTTGCACAAGCTCAGGACCAATCAACTCATGCTCGGCCACCTCGCTCTAGCAAACCGACGATCTGTATTACCTACCATACAAAGCTTCTTACGGTGCCATTCTGATGCTTGAGTAATAATTATTGTTGTAGGCGAACTCAATCAACGGCAGATGGTCCTCCCAACTTCTTTGAAAGTCTAAGGCACCTGCTCTGAGCATATCCTCCAGCATCTAAATAGTTCTCTCTGTTTGACCATTTGATTGAGGATGAAATGTTGTACTATAGTTGAGCACGGTGTCAAAGGCTTCCTGTAGAGTTCTCTAGAACCTTAAGGAGAACCTCGTGTCTTTGTCCGACACGATAGACATTGGAACACCATGCAGCCTCACCACCTCGGACACATACAACTTGGTCAAGTGGTGCATCGAAAACTTCACCCGAATGGCCAGGAAGTGAGCAAACTTGGTTAGTCGATCCACGAACACCCACACGGTGTCATTCTTCCTCTGAGTTCGCGGCAAACCAATCACAAAGTTTATTGAGATGTGCTCCTACTTCCACACAAGAATATCCAACGGCTGCAAGGTCCCTTCAGGTCTCTGGTGCTCTACCTTGACCAGCTGGCAGGTTGTACACCTTGCCACATGGTCAGCAACATCTCTCTTCATGCCAGGCCACCAAAAGTTCTGCTTCAAGTCTCGATACATCTTGGTACTTCCAAGGTGAATAGCGTACCTAGACCGATGTGTTTCATCCATCAATCTTTGCCTGGCCTCCTTATGTTGGGGCACATACAGACGCATATCATACCTCAGCTCTCCATATGCCCCAACAGAGAAATGAGGCTCTCCACTAAGCTCTAGCTCCTCAAACACTAAACAAACGAATCCAGCTGCTAACCAGTGACAATAAACTCTAACAGCTTAGGACGAATAGATAGGTTTGTCACCTAGGCACCAACTGTTCCATGAGCTTGCTGCTTCGGCCTGTAGCTCACTAGATCCTTCAGCATGGTCCACTCCTTGACCATCAGGCTCGCCATCATGTGCGTACGTCGACTCAAGTCATCAACAACCGCGTTGGCCTTGCCAGGGCTAGTAGGATAGGCTGAAATTATAATCCTTCAAGTATTCCACCCAACGACACTGCCTCAAGTTGAGGTCCCTCTACGTGAAGATATTCTTCAAACTCTGATGATCGGTGAAGACCTCAAACTACTCTCCATAGAGATAGTGTCACCGGAGCTTGAGAGCAAATACTACGACAACCTTCTCCAGATCGTGGGTTGGGTAGTTCTTTTCATGATCCTTCAGCTGGCATGAAGCATATGCGATGACATTGCCATGCTGTATCAGAATACACCCCAACCCAACGCCACTGGCATCACTATACATAGTGAAGCCACCACTTCCAGAAGGTAGAGTCAACATAGGGGTAGAAACTAGACAAGACTTTAGCTCTTAGAAACTTACCTCACAATTTTGGCCCCAACAAAACGGAATCCCCTTCCTAGTCAACTCTGTCAAAGGTGCGACTATGGAGGAGAAATTCCTGATAAACCTCCTATAATAGCCCACCAGACCCAAGAAACTCCCGATCTCTGTCACAATCTTGGGTCGCTCCCAACTGCTCACCACCTCAACCTTGGTAGGATCCACTCTGATGCCTTCTCTAGAAATCAAATGGCTAAGGAACATGACTTCGCTCACACTTGGAGAATTTGGTGTACAACCGATGATGCCTCAAAGTATCCAAAATCGCCCTTAGGTGTAACGCATGAGTCTCAACATCAGGGGAGTAGACCAGCATGTTATCGACAAAAACAACAACAAACTGGTCCAAAAAAGGACCGAAAATCCTGTTCATCAGATCCATAAAGGCAGCCAGTGTATTGGTCAAGTCGAAAGGCATGACCGTGAACTCGTAATGCAGATACCGCGTCCGGAAAGTAGTCTTCTGAATGTCTGAGTCTCGTATCCTCAACTGGTGATATCCTGACCTCAGATCAATCTTCGAGAACATGGATGTAGACTACAACTAGTCAAACAGGTCATTAATGCGAGGCAAAGGATACTTGTTCTTCACCGTGACTTGGTTCAACATCCGATAATCTATACATAATCGAAGCGAACCATCCTTCTTATGGACGAACAAGACAGCCGCTCCCCAAGGAGACACACTCGGCTTGATGAATGCCTTGTCCAGCAACTCCTGCAACTGAGTCTTGAGTTCTCGCAACTCTGTTGGCGCCATGTGATAGGGAGGCTTTAACACAACACTAGAATCGGGGATCAGATCAATCGAGAACTCTACTTCCCTGTGAGGTGGCATAGCAGGTAAATCATCAGAGTAAACATTGGGATATTCACACACCACAGAGATTTTGTGAACACCCAACTCAGGAGAAGTGGAGGTAACTATACTGGCTAGATACCCCATGCAACCCCTGACCAAAGACTTATAAGCCTTCGTTGCTGAAATGACAAGCTTAGGCTCACCTTGACACCCACCTTGCACAAAGAAAGACCCATCCTTAGGAGACCCAAAATAAACTCTCCTCCGAGCATAGTCGATCAAAGCGGACTGCTGCGCCAACCAATCCATGTCGAGTATCACATCGTACACCTGCATGTCCATCACGATCAGGCTAGCGTCGAACTCTCTGCCATTCAGTGTCAAGTTGACAGATCACATATACCTCCATGCCAAACTATGCTCCCCCAGTGATGTCACCATACTGAGATGAAGGGTCAGTCAAACTGGTTTCTCTCCCAACTTTGTTGTAAAAGACTCAGAGATAAAGGAGAAAGAACTCCCTGAGTCAAACAACACTTTGGTCATCCGCCTAGCCACAATAAAAGAACCTGATGGCCAAGCAAAAACAACAACACCACACATCCATACAATCAGGTAGATGTCCAGATTATCAGGAGATTACAACAAATCTCAAAGGGTTACAGAACCAACTAATCATCCTTATCCTCAACTACATCTCTTGAAGACCCAGCATCTGGAGCTGCAATGGTAAACACATGTCCCCTAGTTAGCTGTTGTGGTGCGCTTCCTACCTTCTTCGATGGTTCCAGACAGGATCTCTGAACGTGTCCCACCTTCCCACAATTGTAGCACACCATTGAGGCTGAAGGTTGCCTAGGATGAGGACAATATGCAGTGATGTGGCCCCCCTAACCACAGTTGAAGCACTGGTTCCCACTGAGAGCACTGGACCCCAGCTGACTGAGGCGAGCTCTGTTACTCCTAGCAAAACTCTGCCGACCCGCAGAGGAAACACTAGACCTTGCCTTCTGCTTCTTTTCAGGGTTGCCCAAACTACTGGCACTTGGAGGATTGGAGAAAGAAAACTGGGAGGTAAAAGAAGACTTACCCTTCCCTTTGGGACGACTCTCCAGATACTTCTGATGCTCAGCCTCGAAGCGATACACCATCCCAACCATGTTCTCCACGGTCTGACACCGACATCCCATCACCTTCATCCGTAGTCCTAGGTTCAAGTCGTCCAAAAACCTCTACTCTAGGTGGGCGAACTCAGTCTTGTACTCGAGCACTGACATCGTGCCCTACTCCAGACTTTAGAAATCTCAGGGAAGCTGCTCCTTCACATGAGTGGGAAAATACTTGTCATAGTAGGTCGCCTTGAAATCCTTCTACTGGATACTAACAGTGACAGAGTTTTAGAACTTCAACCGCCTCACAGACTTCCACCACCTATTTGCCTCACTATCCAGTAGATAAGTTGCCAATTGCATCCGATGCTCCTTTGGGCATGTTATGCTCTCTAGCATCTTCACCACCTTCTCCAACCAGGCTTTGCTCTTCTCAGCACTGACCTTGCTCTTGAACAACAGCGGATGAAGCTTCGTGAACTGGTTTAGCCATGGGTCACCTGATGGCTCACTAGCACTATTCTTATTGAATGCGTGAAAGATCCCGTATGCCAAACTCTGCAGTTTTGCACGAACCGCCTTTCATCTGCCTACGTCGTCCTAGTATTTGTTCTCTTCAATAGGGGCCTTGCCCTTATGACCACGAGGAGGCATCCTACCGAAGAAAGGCAAAACACCTGCACCACAGACAAAATAATAACCAGAAAATCATGAAGAAAGCCAAGTGCAGACTCTACCATGCATGCAAAATCTATGGAGTCTCTAGATCAGACACCCTAGGTATTGCACTAACCTAGTGAACCTAGTGCTCTGATACTAGATCTGTCACGCCACAAATTTCCCGTAACAATTTAAACAAATAAAATTACAGGAAAATTAAAGCTAAACAAAAGATATGAAACTATCAGGAACCTGTGTGTGCGGCTACGAGACTTCGATCTATATGAACTATGCTAGGCCTTCTGCGTGCCTGCACCTGCAACCCAAAAACACGAGGAAAACCCATGAGTGACAGAATTCACCTAGCACACACCCTACGAAAAACAATAGAAAACAAAACTATAATTAATTTTCTTTTAAATTCATTTCACAAACCATTTCCTCTGAAACCCCACAAACTAGGTCCACTCTGGCCAAAACCACAATCAAGGCTCTAACAGCCCAAAACCACAAGTAAAGGCCCTCAATGGCCAAAACCACAACCAAGGTTCTACCAATCCAAAATCACAAGCAAAGGCCCTCAATGGCCAAAACCACACACAGTGAGTCGGGAAGCTTGATGCCAGGCAACCAAAATATGGCCACAAGCAGTCCATCGAAGAGCAATCAACGGCGTCTGCACTGCCACGACGTGCCACCCTTTGCAGGAGCCGCGTCATCCTGTGATTCTCCCACCTGGAGAACCTTCACAAATCTAAACCCTCACTGGGAAGGTTGTCTTGTCTGTTAGGACGCTACTAGCTACAGGGCAAGTGCCCCACCCGTACTAGCCACCACAGGGTACGCTCCTCATGATGTCCTCCACACACGGTGCTAAGGAGGGAGTGTCATACCTCCACACCCGAAACACTCGAGCCTCAGTGCTTACAGCGACAGCAGGAGTATCATACGTCCCCATCATGCCACAAGACACCTTAACCCGCGAACCATAACCCTAGCCTCGAGACGACATTCAAGGAGTCTCATACCTTTAGGACCCAACACCCCTTAGCCTTAGGTATCTTGGCCCCCCGACCTCGAACAGGGAGTCATGCCCAACCACCAGAGAATGTCATCACATTCCTTGGTCCTAACGACACGGTCCTACACTATCTCTGCCCACACATAGAAAACTAGGAAAACCATTTTCCAAATCTACTAACTCATTTCTTTGGAAATCATTTTCAAAACCATTTTTATATCTTTGAAAACTTTTCCAAACCTCGACAAAATGACACATCAAGTGTCCCAAGGGACCACCACTGACGGCCTACAATCCCATCTCAAAGGGACAAATAAATTAATCTGGAAAACCCTCGAAAATTACATTTTATAAACATATTTGGGTTATGATTCGGCATGCCAAAATACCTGGTTCGATAGACCGATTAGGATCGGTCGATCGAATCAAGTCAATGGTCAACACTCAGGCCAAAATGGGTATATCGAAAATGGTTCGGTCGACGAAAATCTACTGATTCGGTCGACTGTTCAAAATTAGATGATCGAACTTCGACTAGAGGACCAAACTGACAGAAAAATGGTATACCGAAATGGTTTTTGTATGTCGATTTCTGCAAAAAACCGAAAACGACCCAAACCCTTCTATTCAAAATTGCCCGACTGGGACCGACGATCAAACCTGCAAGACCAACACCAAAAATTCCACATAAAACATAAGAAGTAGACCATTGAGTCTACTCCAAATCTCAACAAACAAAACCAAAAACCATTCACCATGCATCAAGATATAAATTCACAAAGGCAGGAGGGTCAAAATCACCTAAAACTCAACTACTGCCATAAATATCCATAAATGCCTCAATAAATACTCATAAAATGACAATAAATCCTAGTAACATAAATTTACTTAGATTTCATGTAATCCTATCCATTTCTATCATTTTCATGTTTTCTATTCAAAAGTTGGAGGTGTGCGTTCCGACGACCCAACTCCGGTCTCAGGCCAACTCCGGTGACACCATGCGTCCACGGCCACTCCTTGACCACAAAGATGCCACTCCGGAGCTCCGTGCACTACCGCACACCACCGCACGCCTTGGCCGACTCTCGAGCACACCGAACAAGGGAGAGGGAAGAAGAGGGGGAAGAGATGGGGGAGTGACAGGGGAGAGGAGAAGGTGGGGGTGAATAGGGTGGAGTGAGAGAGAAGGAGAGGATGTGTGAGGGAGGAGTGGAAGATGGCATGCTCGGGACGTGAAGAGGAGTGCGCAGGGAAGAAGTGGAGAAGTGGTGCGGAGGAAGAGTCGTCTGCCGTGCTTAAAATACAAGCTGGAAGTGGTAGTTACATGCATGCATGCACAGTGCAACCACTGGCCTCCTGCATGAGCTAACAACTCATCGCACCAAGCTCTCCCACCAATCGGCTCACAACGTGGGTCCCACACGGACCCACACTAGAGCCCACAAACACAATGCCAACCACTTACAAGGACACACAACAGAAGCCAGACCATGAACCCCAAGCCCAAAAACACAAAACAACACAAACGAACCTCGGAACAGTAATACCCTTCCATAAATAAATTCATTAAATTGTAAATAATTACAAACTGAATTTTATGGGTGTTACAGCTTCACCAATCCAAAGAAACATTTCTAGGATTGTATTTTAGACTTATGGTTTGTGAGAATTGTAAAATAAATAATTTGCAAATGTTTACTTTCACTAGTACAAGACATGAAGTCAACTCAGGAAATTAAGAATTCTTGTTTTCACAACAGGCAGTTTCTAAATCATTCCGCCCAAATTCAAAAACCAAAATTAATTGTGAAAATTATACTACCAAGAAGTCTAGTTATAGAAACTCGACTTCCAGCACTTCATTGAGACCAGTCCCATCCTTGGATGGTAGTGGAATGACATTGATTGTTATAAGACTGATGCCATTGTAGAACTTTACCAGAAAACAATGAAGAAGTTATAAGATATTTATGGAGGAGAGTAAAACCATCTGTCCAAATGGGTATGACAAATATCAATTCTCGAATATCTAAACCACCATTTAAGTTTTGAGCATCAAAGTAAGTTTTGAGACCAGTCCCATCCTTGGATGGTTGTGGAACAACATTGACTGTTATAAGACTGATGCCATTGTAGAACTTTTCCAGAACACAATGAAGAAGTTATAAGATATTTATGGAGGAGAGTAAAACCACCTGTCCAAATGGGTATGACAAATATCAATTCCCGAATATCTAAACCACCCATTTAAGTTTTGAGCATCAAAGTAAGTAAAGACAAAAATTATCATTCTATAAGAGGCAAATAGAAATTTATTCGTTTACCCATTTGTATACGCAAACATTCTACTTTTTTTAACATAATTCTACCTAATTACCCGTTTACCCTACTTGTTCTATATCCTACTACAGGTAATGGAGCGGATTAGGGTAGAAACTTAGAGAATGCGGGTCTATACCCGTTAGAATTTAAAGGGTAGGGGTATAGATAAGGCTTTACCCACTCTATACCCACCCCGTTTACAACCCTACAACGTGGTGGTCCAAGCACTCAAGAAATAGGCCCAAGATTTAGCAAGTAGGCCATGTAGTAGGTCTAATGTGTGTGTACGATGCATATTACTGGTACGTTTGCCATGTGTGGATAGCTACCACACAACTTGGTGTCAGATTAATTGTTGCTAAGGACTAAGTTATTCGATCATATATTGGACACTCATTTCTTGCTTCTCATTGGCTATCATGGATCTAAACGTGTACTCTGGTGTGTCTGGGCCATCATGTCCTTCATCCAAGCTTTAAATCCTAATCCAATTGTTTGTTTTCAATCCTAACCAATCATTCAAAAAACGATTACCCATCGACCATCCTCATGCAAGCTTCCTATATAACACCACACCCACCTATGTGAGATCTCCCTCACTCAACTCGCACTCTTGAATCTCTCAGCTCTCTCGCACTCCTGGCATATTCAACACTCATAAGCCACTCCCAGCATTAGCCTTAGCACCCATCATTGAGAGCGCATCACACATAGCCTTAGTCGAGCACCCTCTCCACCTCCTCCACCAAGCCTTCCCTGTGTGAGAGTGAGAACAAGAGTCCCCCATGAGCACCATCTTCGGTCCTCGGCCACGTCTACTTCCCCAAGCTGCATCTAGAACCAGCCGAAAGAACACCTCCACTAGTCATCAACATTGGGGGGCACATTTTGGTCTACAACATAGGTGAGCATTTATTCCCTTAGTGTAGTTAAGCCTCCATATGCCTCGCATTGCTTAGTTCTTGATTGTTGGCTTAGTTTCCATTTAGTTTTGCTTTGAATTCTTCTCTTTATTGTAGTATGTGTGATGGGTTCCCATGCCTCGTGTGAAGCCATTGGCCATTGAGCACAAGATAGGACTCATCCCAACACATGCACTCGTTCTTCGACTCCTCCAAGACTCTCCAGGAGCCCTTGGCCAAGGAACCCCTCCATTTCGGTCGACTGTCCTCATGACGGCAAGTTGTTCGACGTCACAGAGTGGAGGCTTGTCGATCTCGGTTGCACGTTGCATCATGTCCCGCATAGCATTGCATGGCATTCTCTTCTCTTCTCTTCTCTTCCTTCCTCAATGCTCCACTATCGCCACAGTGGGATCGTTGGAGCTCATAGTCTGTTCCATGGCCATGAGAGCTAGAGCATCCAGGCGATGCACAACAAAGGTGGGGAAGAGTGAGCATCCATCCTAGCTCTGATTTTAATAATTAGGAATGTGCAATGGCATCCTCTCATGCTTCCTTGCTATTCAATTGCATGTTTCAATCATTTTATTCCATTATTCGTGCGTTAAGAGCTCGCAGTCTAAAACAAAACACCTGGGGCACGTGCCACTATTGCATATCTCTTGCACACATGTCTGACACATTTAACTCACTACTACAAAGGCAAAAATTTGCAAGGTTATATGTTCTCACAAAGTCCTCGCCACGTTTTCGCTATGTCCACGTTATCGCCTATTGCAAGGACTACGTATCCTCAGGAAAACAATAAGTCGCTAAATCAATATTGTGAAGACATCTCCGGGCAATGTGTTCGGTAAATATTAGCGAGGAGATTGTGAGGACTTCATTCCTCGCATTCTCCTTGCTAAGTCTTTGATATCTTCTTGCAATATGGTCGCTAAGTTTTCACTAAATGTGGGACAAGTCTGTCGTCGTATCAGAAGTAGCGAGGATCCTAGCTAAGTCCTTGCTAATTAACAAGCATAGTGAGGATATGCCCTCAGTATGTTCTCATTAATTTTGGGCAGTAAAATAAATATCATCAATGATATAAATTAATATACCTATTGAAATGATATTCTAATACATTAACATATATATTAAATTACACATATATTACACATTCACAAATTTTATAAAAAAAAGTATCAATCGATTTTACAACATAAAGTTTTACACATCTATTTGTTTACAACATTGATAATAATACATCATTGAAATGATATAATACAAGTGACTCGATATAATACAAGTCAAAATGTTATAACACATATCATTTTCTTCAGGAATCAACATATTTTTCTTTACTTTTTAAGGAAGATGTATGGATGGAATGACGACCATGTGTATACTCCTTGTAATTCTACTTTTCGTCACTTGACAAATCAACTTTTTACTCGTCTTTGTATCTTTTGATTATAAAAAAAAAAACTTACAATATGTTATGATAGGTAACGATTATATTATAATATTGAATTCAATGTAACAATTAATGCATATTAAAAATTTTAAAACTATATAAGACTTTACCTTATAAGTTGGTCTTCTAAATTATGTATTTCATCTCGTATTTCATCACTTATTCCATTTTTTATTTGTGAGCTTATTTTGGTACTTAAATCCTCTTGTATTGCAGTTGCCATCTATGTTAACTGGGAACTGAAGAAATCGAGATTAAATGAAGCAAAAAACTGAGTGGAAGATCGATACTGTGTAGTAGAAGCCATAGAAGAATCAATAGTAGACTCTTCTAAGTAGTATGGATGTAGACGACCTAGGCTTTGTTTTCTTGATGAACTACCTATGTTTCTTTTCATTAAAACTTGCTTCCAAAATTTCTTATCAAAGGCTAGATGTTCATCGACATCATCGTCCCTATATTTTTTTAGTACGAAAAGATGTACTTATTCCGTACAAAATAAACACAAGAAGTTAGTTAAAGATGATATAAGATAGAAGTGTATATAATTAAAACAACTTTAATTCTAGCCATAATTACTTACAAGTACATCTTTTGCAATCGAAGTTGACTAAATCTGTTATGATCTACTAATATAGGATGTAATCTACCACTCTACCATCATAGATTCCTTGTATACTTTAATGACTTGTAATAATTGAAATGGACGTTATTAATTTAGAAGACATCTAAATAGAAATGCACGTTTCACATTTTAATGTTTCCAAGAAAAAATTCATTCCCATGTAGATATTCTAGTTTCAATGTGCAGAGCAGGATTGAATGTAAGTGGATTTGTAAGCTCAAATTAAATAAATCCTACTTATAACTCCGTGGAGCTATAAACATCTAAACAGGAAAAAAAGGCATCTCTGTTAGTCAAGATTAGGGTACCTAAGCAAATTAAGCATTTCTCCCAAAGTACACTACGATAATTGATCCCTTCCAAGAAAAAGCTGTTCATGGTTTGATGATAGCTAAGTGATAATGGATTCATGACTAAGGTTGCGTTGGAAACTTGGGCTAAATTACATTTCCCTTCATCCTAACGTTGGTAATCACTTGGCTAGAGAATTCGGAAAATCTCTTGGTTTGTTCACGTAACAGTGGGTTAAGATAGACCTACCTAGATCAACAATATAATTATAGAAAAACACAAAAATGGCGTTCTACAAAGTGGAAAACTTGGGCCGGCTTGTCTATTAAAGAGATGTATCATGCTGCTGAAAACATTTAACATTAACTTTCCTAGTTTTTCCATTAACCAACATATCTTAAAAAATGTATAACGTACGTTACAAATTGATGAAAAAATGTACACGTTATTGCAAATTTAGAGGAGAAAAAATGTTTATGTTTCTATTGTTACATCAAAATGTACAACGTACATTACATAATTGTATAACATTATATATATTTTTCTTGTAATCAGCAGAATGTAATCTAATTAGTTATTTTTTCTTGGAAACAAATCATGAAACACGCAAAACATTTATTTAAAATATATATAACTAAAAAAACTACTTATTTCTTAATAACAATCTATTCTTTTTTAATAAAAATCACAGAGTAATTAATTAAAGCATAATCATCAAATTGATGCCTGTAGCAGTTAAAATATAAATAAGGTCACTAAAGTAAATTAATATAAAAATATTCTTATTAACTTTGTCACGTCCTAAATTTTCCACAATAATTTAAACAAATTAAATTACGAAAAAATTAAAGCTAAACAGTAAATATCAAACTACCAGGAACCTGTGTGTGCGGCTAGGAGACTCCGATCTATATGCACTACGCTAAACCAATCGTATGTCTGCACCTGTACACTAAAACCACAAGGAAAACGCATGAGTGACCAAAGTTACCCAGTACGCACCCCATGAAAACTACGGAAAACAAAACTATAATCATTTCCTTTTTTTAAATTCATTTCGCAAATAATTTTCTCAAAACCTCAGAAATCAGGCACATAGAGGCCACAACCACAAACTAGGACTCTACTAGCCTAAAGTCACAGGCAAAGGCCCTCAATGGCCAAAACCACACATAGTGAGTCAGGAAGCCCGACGCCAGGCAACCTAACTCTAGCCACACGCAGTCCACTGAGGAGCGATCCCAGCTGTAACCATGCCGGCGAGGAGGATCGCAAAAAGATGCGAAACGGTTGGCAAAATCATGTCTAAAAACAATACAAAATGCAGAAATGCAGGAGTCGCCACCTAGTCTATTATGGAAGACGAGGAAAACCATAAACATGAAAAAATCATGCAAAACAATAAGGACAGGTCTGCGAAAACTAAAAAGATGTGGGTAAGGATCTCTGTTACGTACGAGGAAGGTGTTAGGCACCCTCGCACGCCCGATAAAATCGGTCTTCTATTGTTTCTCCAATGAAATGTTGGCTTTTCAGCCTCTTGCTATACGTCCGAGGGCGATATGCCATGCCATGTTTAGTGCCTTATGCTAATAGGTGCATGATGTGCGGGGTGTACCCTATGCTTAGAAATATCACTCTTTTTTCCCGGGTCAAGTGTATAATGCAAAGATATTGCATAAGTATAATCAAAGTTGTATCATTCTAAGTGATTTATCATCATCGCTCTATATGCAGATGCAAATGCATAAAACAGTAAAAAAACGAAATGTGCCTTCCTAGTAAATCCAAGAGAAAAACTAGGGAAAATCCAGAAGAAAACAAGTCGAGAAAACATGACGAAGGATCATAAGAAAGCATACTGTATGCAGAAAATAGAGTGATGTGCTGGTTTGGTGCGCCAGATTGGTGAGTCAATCTGGTGCGCCACCTATGTGCGCCTAGGTGGGCCAGAAGGGTGCAGAGTCAAAATAGAGCAAGTATGCGAGGCCAAATCTTATAAAGATGCATTCAGGAAAGCTGAAATCTCTGCAAATGCATTCGGGAAAACTGTAAAGACTCGAGGAAACCGAATCATGATTCAAATGCAAGTGTTGGTGAACCTTGTGTTCAAGGGCTAATAGCCTCAAACAAAGCTACCCTAAATGCAACTAAAGATGAGGAAATCCAGATCATCCAAGCCTCTGGATTATGGGCTGAAGCACAAGCTTTCCGTATAGGACAAAGCGTGCAAAATGCAGCCTACCAAAGTGGCATGGGTAGATCAAGAAAACAGAGCAGAACCCATAAATCCATAGCAAAAAGCGATCGGGCATAATCATGGAATACCAGAGAATCATTAAAAAAACAGAAATCGCAGTGGAAACCATCTGGAGAAA
>JAMKQA010007645.1:0-20667 GCA_024699735.1 Posidonia australis | reverse complement strand
TTGGGAAATATAAGCATAACTAGTGTGATGAACAATATGCCATGAGCAAAACAGGAGTCATGACTCATGTATCCCAATCTATTATCAGTCTGTAAAGTTTTGAGGCTAACACTAAATTGAGTTTTTTTTTCCAATATAAAATGACTTGAATACAGAAAGTACTTGAGATCTGGCATTCAAGAAGTATATCCAAATGCACTTGGATTGATCATCGCTAAACATAACAAAGTACAAGCCTTCATCTACAACAGAAGGATGAAGACTAGAACCTCAAATATTTGAGTGCAAAAGAGTGAAGGGATTGAAACTCCTCAAGTCGGATATGGGTGACACTGACACAATGATGTTTCCCAAACCGGTAGACCATTCAAAAGAAGTAGCATGATAAAAAAGTAGAAGTCGTGCATGACACGGGTTGATGGATGTCCCAAGCGATGATCATTGAAAGGAGACTTTGTGAGTGGCAGTAACATAAACAACAACAGGTTTGATGTTGTCATCCAAGTAGTGCAGTCTCCTAAGCTCAGTCCCTATAGCAATCCTCTTCCTCTTGTGACAGTCTTGCTGAAAATAACAGAATGAGGAAAAGAATAAGCTACAACAGTTCATTGTCTTTGTCAATATACTAATGGAGAGTAAGTACATATTTAACATTATCCAACTTGGGAGAAGAGAGTGTAGAAACCATTGTAGACCTACAAACTACAGAGAAGGCACCATCAGCAGTCTGAACAGGAAGAGTATGTCTATGCTTCTCTAAGGAAGAAAATAGTGAACTATCTCTTATCATGTAGCGTGTAGCACCAGAGTTAATAAGTCACTTACCTTGAGTGGCCACAAAGGCATTACCTGAGGAAGAGGGTGCACAAGTGGCAGCCACAAATGTCCACGTGGAGAGGCAACAAGAGATTCTAGCTCCTCAAGGATAAAGATGAAGGTGTCACCAGTAAGCTAGGATGCATAGATTCTTCTAAATGACCAACACACCTACATTGGACACGAATCAGACACAGATTTACCTAGGATTTGTCCAAATTTGTGTCCAACACGCCACGTGGTGTATCCATGGCACTACTGTAAAAAGCAAGCTCAGATTCACCATGATTCATCTTAGATTTGGCCAGGATACTTTTGGGACAGTTCGGGGATTTGTTTTTACGTGTTTTTGAAAGTTTTGGGATTTTATCAAAATTAGACTTTTTTTATTTTTACATGAATTTAGACTTGTAGTTTCTAATTTATTATATCATGCCATGTTGATGGCTTTTTTGATTGCTTGTCTGATTTTGTTTGAATTAGAGAAACTTGTTTTTATGGACCTTAGTACATTATGACTTTCGATTTTTTTAAATGTATGTTGTATGACTTATGTCTTTACTTCATGTCATTTTAATGCATTAGTTTAAATCTTTAAATATATAAATTTAAATAGATATATTATTTATTTATTTAATGTTGTATCCATGCTGAATTGTATCCCAAATTTTAAAAAATTTCCAAATCATCGGGTTATCATGTCTGTATCGGAATTTGTATTCGTGCTTCCTTGCTAGTAGTGGAGGGGTTGGAGTAGGACTTTTGCCAACAGTGATTAGAAGAATGGTTCTCTTAACCACTGTGAGTATGAGGGTAAGTGCAATGGCCACAACCTAGACCTACTACGACCATGAGTGCCACCATGGCTAGTAGTAAAATTTGCAAAGCTCTTCATAAGTCGAGTTGGCTCTAAGGACTCCGTATTGGTGGTCAACAATCACTCAATAGATAGCAACGAGACATGATAGTATCAAATGTTAGAGGAGTGGCGTCACCCACCATCTATTGGCGAGTTAAGCTCAATTGTGAAGAAAGATTGTCAAGGAAATGGAGACCCCACATCTCCTCGAAATAGTGTTGTTGAACAATAGGGTTGTTGCTAAAGAGAGAAAGCAATACAATCTCGTCCATGATCTTGTGGAACTTGTTATAGTAATTAGATTGTGATTTTGATCCTTTGGTCAAAGTAAATTGCTTGCTGTATAACTTATAAATTTTGAAAGTATTGGAATCAGTGAAGTAGAGACATGTTAGTTCCACATTGCTTTCACATGGGAGCTTTACCGACACAAAAGAAACATTGAATATGGGCCGTCATCATTTGCACAGATAGACTTTGTAGGTGTAAAGATTCAAAGTTGAGAGGGAAACAACCTAAATCGTATGTTAAGGTCCTTAACCAATCACTTAATGGAAAAGGAAGCGATTAAGCTTAAACAACCATGAGGTGGGCTTTTGATCCTTTGATTTTGAGACTATCAAATGGAATCCGTGACATCTGACTCATTTCCTCCAAACCGTGAATAAATGCCAACAAGTGGGAGTGTGAGGGGCGAAGCCTTTTGATCCTCATTGCTAGAAAGTAGCCTTTTACTATATTGTAAGCTTTAGTACCAATAATTGGACTAGGAATAGGCAAGGGGTTATGGGGTTTGGGATGATGTCATGGGTTGGGCTTCCTACTTCGCCTTCTCCTATCTCTTATGTTAGTCTTGATGGTGCCAAACGAACATGAGCAAGGACAACAAGAATATGTTGTCACCATCTAGAGATGAACAATGCTATCCTCTCTTCCACGTCGCATAAGAAGGTCCAGTGTCCTTAGGAGGATCTTTAGTACGATTAGTCTCTTGGCCTTGTGACTCTACAAGTAACTTCGAGGCCATCATTGGGTACACTCAAAAAATTCATCAATTGACTTATAGAAGAGAGGTACATGTTACACTAATGTCAAAGCATCGTGTGAGGAGCATAGTCAAGAAGAGACCTAGTGCATGGATCAAGGAGAAGAGATCTTAATCCATGCCCAGGGAGATATGAGTAGTCAATCAATGGAGAAAAGTGCGTTGGATCTACACGTTTTTGACAGGCTGTTTTGACGTAAGAGTTGGTCAAAAAAGGGGTTCTCCTAGATGGAGAATAGTAAATGAGGTCGATGGCCTAGGTAGTAGTGCTTATCCGCCAATAGGAAGCGGAAGGGATTGCAATTTCTCAAGAATGGAAAAGGAGATGAATGTGGTAGTGATTGTTGAGGGAGGAGAGGGTGGTGGCGGCAACAACAGTGGAGGGGGGAGAGGGTGTTGTGACGTAATGGTGGAAGGAGGAGAGGATGGCAATGACGACGGTGAAAAAGGAGAGGGTAATGGTGGTGGTTGCGTAGGAAAGGAGTGGTGTTGGCTCTTTAAACCCTAACGCTATCTATTGATACCATGTAGAGATAGATTAGACGAAAAGACAAAAGTAATAATTGTATTGTTATGGCCCATCATCCTTATATAAGGTTAGAATAGAAATATATGATAATGTCCCTAAACACACACATATCACGTAAGCACTAACAATGTCCATATAGTGTCGCCCTTATTTCTATTTCTTGTTTGGTAAGCTTACATTGCATACTTGTAGTTCTTTCTTGATAATTTGGCTTAACATTAATCTTTATTCTACTTTCATCCACTAAGACTATTTATCTAGAGGTGCACATGGGGTCAAGTTAAGGGTGTATGCACAACTCATCCTAAATTGTTTAGGAAGGTAATTTTGAACCTAAATCTAACCCAATAGAGGTTTAAATCCAACCTAATCCAAGAACCTCTGTTTAGGTCAGGTCGATTCTTGAGTTTCATGTGTATTTATTTGTTTTCTTGTTATCTAACTTCTTATACCAAATAAACTGATAATAATCTCATTTACATTGATAAAAATAACAAATTAAATAACCAATTAAAAATAAAATGCTAATTAGATGAACTCGTCAAATTGTAACTTAATACACACATTAATAAGTTAATTCAAATATTTTTTAACGAAATGAAGAAAACTAATATACAAATAAAATGAACTATGTCTAACATTGTTCTACTTTAGTTTTATACATACATGGTATTATATATATACTACATGTATATACATATATTATTATGTAGGTATAAATATAAATAATATATAGTATTAATATAAATAAATTATACAATATATCTTCGATTTTAGGGTTAGGTTGGTTATATGTAACCCGAACCCAACTCAGGCTTTCCATGTTTGACATTTTGTGACCCATAAAATCGGACCCAACGCAACCTATGTGGGTTGGATTGCTTCATTTTTTGGATCAACTCAAATCTACGCATACAATTATTATCTACAAATTCGGTTCTCCTCAGATAACCCCTTTTTGTAGTTACCCAAATACCACTCAACTAGAATATTGACTCAATCTCTTCATTCTTTATGTTAAAATAGATGGTCTTTGGTTATATGGATCTCTTATTTATGAGATTCGTTGCAGGTCAAGTGTGTGTTTTTCTATATGTATAAGAGATTGTATTCCTTTTGTGATAAGTTAATATACCATTATTCTTCGCTACTTATTATAACATGAAATCAAGAGCATAGGTTCAAAAGAAACCTTAAAATAAAAAAGGGAAACCCTAGAAAAAATTCCTAGCATAGCCTCTTACTGTGGTTGTCTCTTATGTTGTCACCCTTTATTGTAGTTGTCGCCTCTTGTGTCGCTATCCCTTGCTATAGCTATCTGTTAATGTTGCAAGTCGTCAGTTGAATTGCTATACTAGTTGAGGAGGTTGGCAGTAGCATATTGCTACCTTTCTCATCTACCCTTCCTTTATGGTGTAGAAAATCCCTTATGTTGTGAGAGGTCAACTACTACTTGCTTAACGATATACTATTGTTTATGTTTTTCGACTACCTCCTTCGTTACGGTGTCATCCTCCCACGATAAGCCTTCAATTGCCTCCTCACATGATGCATGGCTTCAAATCTTGAGTGGCACCATCATGAAATTTAATGCGAAGAATTAACTTGTCTGGTTCAATTCCTTTATCTTGTTCCTTGGTGCTCATTGAAAGATAAAACATACTACTTAGGATCCATTGTTTATGAAGAATCTCATTTATAATGATTGGTTTGTTATAAATTTTGATGTAATTTCCTGACTTGTCAACAGTATAGAAGAGAATATTGTTGCTATTATTATGTTTCTCAATCTAGTAAAGAAAATCTGGAATACATTAAAAGAGACATATAGACATAAGAAAAATATCTCTCGTGTGTTTGAGTTTTATGAATAGTTTTTCTCCCTTTAACAAAAAGACAACTTGGCATAAGATCTGTATACCTCTCTACGTGTTTTTATTGATGAGTTGGATTTTCATTATTCAATTGTTCTTGGTACATAGAGATTGAGAGAGTATTCCGAAGGGTTAGTAGTTGCAAAATCTCTCTACTCTTCGATCTAAGATTGCATCCTAAATCCATAAACAAGTAACTTTAGTGCTTTTATAACACCCTTTCGTCCTTTGTAGGTCTATACTTGTCGCTCTCAAGAATAACCAAAGGATAAGGTTTGAATCAATACAACTCCTATGCTAGCATGTCCATACATTTTAGATTTTGGTTATCCTATTACTTTCCATAAGGATAAATGACCTGTTACTACTCATCTTATTTCATAGTTTGGTACATATGATCGTCTTCATCTTGTCTTTAGTTAGTTTGCCTTATCTATGTTCTCTAAGTAGGTTATGCAAGTACCGTATTGGAAAGTTGCTATGGATGACGAGATGCATGCATTATTATCACAAGACACTCGTTGACAGATGAAGCTATAGTTGTAGGATGTAGATGGGTTTATGTCCTCAAATATAAACTAAATGGTTCCATTGATGGGTACAAAGTATACTTGGTTGCAAAGGACTTTACACAGACCTTTGATGTAGGTTATGCAAAGATTTTTTCTCTTGTAGTGAGATTGAACTCCATCTGATTATTACTGTCTATCTTTATCAATCAAGTATAGGAGTTTCACCGGTTTGATATCAAAAATACTTTTCTGTATGGTGATACTGCAGAACATGTATTTACAGAGTAATCCCTAGGTTTGCCATCTAAAGAAAGTTATCTATGGCCTTAAACAACGTTCTAAAGTGTAGTTTGAGAAATTTAGTAGGATTATCATAGGAAATGGTTTTTGGCATTGTGCATTAAATCACTCAGTGTTCATGCAACGAGAAATCGTGGATGTGTGATATTTATAGTATATGTAGATGACGTTCTTCTGATAGACAGTGACATAATTGGGATTGTTAAGAACAAAGAATATTTTAGGAAATACTTTGTTACCAAAGATGTAAGAAGACCTTCTCCCATGTATGATACTTTCTTAGCATAGAATTTGCCTATGGCAGAGATAAAGTAGTTATGTGTTAAAGGAAGTATGTCCTTGACCTATGTCAGGAGTCTGGACTTTTAGACTACAAGCTATTTAAGGATGTGGGACAATACAAATGGATGATTGGAAAGTTTATCTACTTGATCGTTATATGTGTCGACATCTTCTAAACTGTTGGATTGTTAAGTTAGTTTATGTATGAATCAAGAATGATTCATTGGATACAAGCCTTATGTGTGTTGGTCTATGTAAAGAATACATTAGGTAAATGTGTACTTGATTAGAAATATAGATACCTCTGCGTTAAGGCTTACTTGGATTCGAGCTCTGTAGATGACAAATGGGATCGTAAATCAACTTTTGGCTACTATCTTTATGTTAGGGGGTCATAGTAACTTGGAGAAGAAAGAAACAGAATGTGGTATCTCGGTCGAGTGTAAAAGTTGAATATATATCTATGGTACAGACGACATGTGAGATGATATGACCTAAATCCTTGTTGACTAAGATTGGTATCATTATGTAACTTCTTATACTTATACATTGCGACAATTAAGTTGTTATATTCATTGTTATTTCTTGCATAAGTGAATATAACATATTGAGGTAGATTATCATTATATTAGAGATGCAGTGATGAGTGAGGTTATCTTTATTCTTATTTACTGTCATTTCATCAATTTATTGATATTTTCACGAAGGGTTTGTCTTTAGATTTCTTTGAATCACTATGTAATAAGTTAGACATGTTAGATATTTATGGTCTAACTTAAGGAGGAGTGTCAGGATACATGGATCTTTATATGGATCTCTTGTTTATGAGGTTCTTTGTAGGTCAAAATATGTGTTCTTCTATAAATATAAGGGATTGTATTCTTTTTTTTGATAAAGTTAATAAACCATTACTCTTCTCTACGTATTCTAGCACTTTACATTAATAGAACAAATATTTGATAAAAGGGATCACCTTACCTTTTCTTAAAGGAGCTAGGAAATGAAGATGAGGATGAGAGGAAGTAGTTGCTAGTGATGATGGCTCAGAAGTAGGGATAAATTAGGTATGGATTATCCATGTTGTATCCATATCCACATGCTTTTGAAATTAGATGCGTCTTTTATTTATTTGTATTCATTTTCTAAGGATATAAATACCATATTTTGTATTCCTATGAAATGTAGTTGGATTTTTTGTACATAAATAGTTAAGTATATGATCTTTAATTTGTTTGTTACATCTAAAAACTTAATGTTAGTAGAATTCTAATATTCTGATTTCCAATTGATTGAATGTCTGTAAAATTGTCTTATTATCCTTATCTATATGACTACACCCTTATATACATTGCAGTTTATTTTCTTTATCAATGTAAATTTCTTTATTGGTATTTGTTGCTATGATCCCAGTTATTTTCTTAATTATACGGTTATGCACTTTTCTTATTTGTATGACATCTGTCTTTATATTCATATTCTAATATTGATAAATGCCATGCCATACTTTCCATGATGGAGGTTCATGTTTACATGGGAGGCATGACCATGTTGGTCTCGATCTCTCAATTGCAACTTCTCTAGTCATTAGGAGAGATTGACACATACATTGTGACATTTATGCATTTGACTTGGGTTTTTTGAATGATTTAATGTATATTTTTCAGGTCGCTGTATACGACACAGATTTGACTATGGAGCTATCATATTACTAGGTATCATATTGATTTCTCCATATGTTTCTGACTTTCCTCTGTTTTATATCTGATACTAATCAAATCTCTTTAACTTCGCTGATAAAGGAAATACTAAGGACGTATAGTATATATTGATGGGGAGAATGTACTCATCCATTATAACACCATAGTTCAGTACTAGGAAACTGGTTAGTGATGGCTTCATGAGAATAATGCAGACCCTGACAAGAGGCTGTCTTTTAAACAAAGGATACCTTTTAAAAAAAAATTCTCACTTATGATGTCATGAAGTTTTATTTAAAAAAATCATTCCCATCATTTTTGCAGGGGAGTGGGGGTTACATAATTATAGGTCTATTAATACTACATATTAAAATCATAAAATAAATTTATTAAGTCCTGAGATATCATTGAGGATTTCAAAATTCAATTGATCTCACACATGTCCTTTATCAATTGATCATGGTATAAATCCTGGAATGGAATAATGTATCTTCTAGCAGCCTTAAATTCCACACTACTGAAAGAACCCAGACAAAGAATGGAAAAGCCACAACTTGGACACTGAAATTTTGAAATTGTCATATTTGTTTGAAAGCATGTTTTTGTAGTTTAATGTGTCCCTTTGATGTACAAACTTTGTAATTGTTTGGTTTGGAATCTGGTTTTGATCAAGAAAGACAATTCTATTAAAGACTTGGTCCGTTTGGATTGTGATAAATTTTGAGGTGTTGGTTAACCCCCTCCTCGAACAAAAAAGGAGTGAAACCCTCCTAATGGTATAATTCTAGGTGGTGCGGTTATCCTGAAGTTTTTAAAGTGAAACAAGAGATTGATGTGGTCTGTGTTCTGGAGATAAAATGTGGTTGAATTTGGCCTTACTTGTGGTCCACCCCCCATCTTGAGGTAAGCCTAGTTTTCTCACCCACATATTATTGATGTTTCTGTGTTGTCTAAGAACCTGATAATCAAATGTTTTATCCCTTGTTCAATTTAACTGAACCTGTTGGAGGACTAAATTTACGGCACAAGTTATGCTGCATTCTTGTGTGGTCAAATATTTTGATTTAACGAGCATTTCACATGTTATAATTGCACTGTTACCTGACAAGGATACAAAATTATTGAAATTGAATGGTCTACACTGGTTAATGTAACTATGCCATCTGACTCATACTGAATAAGTTAATCTCACAGATGAGCGGTTTGATGAGGAAAGAAATCTGGCATACATTTCTAGGTGGATAAGGAAATCGATCAAAAGATATGACACATTTGACACATCACTTGAGGAATTAAAGACTTTTTTTGCTGGCAAGGTCTGTTTTCAAGTTATTTCTATTTTGTGTACTTCTTCATCCGTCTAGTATGTATCCCATTATTTGTGGCAGGTTTTGCACAACCAACGTCAGGAAATTGAGTCATCAAAAAAACAAGAGAAAAATAATCCTAAAGCTGTGTTGCAAGCTTCTAAATTCAACAAGGAAAATTTCTGTTATTCAAAGGGAAACATATTAAGCAAGTGCAATATGGAACAAGTAATTCAGAAAACAAACAAGGTTCATGGCCAAAGGGGGAGAAAAAGAATTTCTATTGATAAAATGAAAGATCTTTCAACTGAAGTTCCGATTCCTGATCATAAGGCACCCCTTTCCTCATCACTTGCTCAATTCAACACCGACACTTGTGATGGGGGAGTGGAACAGTCACTAAGAAATGGAGAATGTACTGACATAGAACCTTACTCTAGACACCCGAGGTAATTAAATTTTATTGATTGAACAATTGTCAATGTTTGGGGGAAAAACTGATGCGATTCTTGCAGGTGGTCTGGGGCATCTTTATCTTTGTCCAACTGCAACTCCGATCACCGTGAGCTCATGGGGGAAACTGTTGTAGAGGATTCACCTGCAAATGAATTCATATCTAAGAATGCGGATTCCTGTTCAACAACCGTGAAGGCACATAACCAGATTCTGAAAGAAGCAGCATTGAATACAATCTCCTTGATAAACTCCAACAGAACCACTGGAGAAGGTACTTGCACCTTTTCTGACACTACTCCTGAAAGAAAAGAACAGGCAGGTGTGCTAACTCTAGAACCAGAGACATGTTTGAGTGTGAATTCTCATCATCAGAAGCGGAAAAAAACAAATGAACTTAACATAAGTTGTCTTGCTCCAATGTGTTGCACTGATTCACATGTATCAGAATCTTGCTGTCAGAATCCCACCTATACCAGCATTATGTGTAAAGATTTAAACCAGAGAACTGAAGTCTCTTTTGGTGCCAATTCCGAAAGTCAGCATCAGAGAATATCATGTGATACTGACTTATACACAAAGTTGCACATTTGCTGCTACATTTGCAGGATCCCATTGGGGCTGCAGGAGAAGGGGTTTCTTGTTCCTTGTTTTTTAGCTTCATCTTCTAAAGCTTATTTAACCCATGTCTTGAAAAATGGTCCTAAGTATAACTGCACTCCAGAATATCTTTCTTTGACAAAATGTGCAAACATTCCTGTTGCTATCACGGAAATTACATCTGTTGATCAGCGTCTTTTTAATAGCCATGTTAACGAAGGTGCCCCACAAGGTGTTTGGAGTGAACCTGATGGCTGTGTGTTCAGGATTATTGTTTGCCCGTTCTGCACCAGTAACAATACATGTCTTGGACTACAAATCATGGCAACTAATTCATTGAACGCACATCTTATGGATAAGGTAAGAGATCTGAAATATGTGAAGAGCTTGGTTCATATTGTCTGTCACAATTGGAAAAGGGACTTTTAATATTTATGTGATGTTTGCAGGTTTTCTTCTATGCTGACCGCTTGTACATAAGAAAAGACGAAGAAAAAGAGGTCTTTTACCTCTATACAAGTCCTTTTTCAGTTTGCAATTACTTTTCTGGGTTCAGTAAAATATTTACATTTGGCTATTTTGTAGGTTCAGTAAAATATCTAATTTGTTTTAGATAAAAAAGCTGACTTGCCTTTCATATCTGTTCTGACCTTTTCTAGTAATAATTTAGGTTATCTTGCCTGAACCTGTCTCGGGGGATAATATTTCTAGCGGAAGGGTGGATACCTCTGGAAGTTACTCATCTACACGGCACATAGCAAACTTAGGGGACGTGTACACAAGAAAATCGAAGGTTGGCTTACCTTTTTTTTTTGATAAAAAGAATATTAGGCCTTATAATATAGATATCTTAAGTTGTCATATTGTGTGCCAGCTGAAACTGCCCAGGACAGAGGTTATTTCGTCTTGGCAAAATTCATGACCCACATAAATGATCATGCAATGGATTATGTTGCAAAGTGCAGGAAGATCCTGTCTTGGAGGGAAACTGGATGTTGGAGTGTTTTTTAGAGGGGGAGAAATTTAATTCGGTCAATGATATGCATTAAAATGGCTAAATTGTACAGTATCTCTATTCTTTAGAAGAAGAAAGATGCCTTGGAAATAACTACTGAAGCATGATATTTAGTTTCACAATAATTTTTGCAGTTGTAATTGATATTTATTGCTGGATTTTGTAAATATATGATATAGTAATTCCATGTACTAGGCCCAAGCACAATTGTTTAAGCTTTTCTTTATTCTAGCTAGTTATCAAACCATCATGTTGCACAAAGAAATGGTAAGATTACTAAATAGACTACGGCTTTGCAATATAAACCTACTTGACGCCTAAACCGTCAAAATTTTAAGGGGCCTGGATCTTGTGCTAGACGATATTACGAGGGCTAGAATTCTGATGGAGGCGTATGTGGTTCGAGTAGTAAAGGTTATATTTCAATGTACATGTGTATTAGTTTATTTCAAGCACAAAGAAGTAGAGGAACTTACCTTCAAGAGATGCCTATAACTTGTTATACAGAAGTTATTTTAAATATAATTCCTCACTTTCAAGTAATTTTCCTAATCGCAAGGGGAAAGTAAGGTGTTTGACTGAGCTCTTTTGCAGGAATTGATTTTTTTTCGAGGAAAACTTAAGCAAATGATCAACACAAAAATTTTTTTTACAGAAAAGCTACACTTTTGGACATAGAATCAATTGTTCTTCAACAGTAAAATAGAATCAAAAGTTGTGGAAGCGACTCTTCCCAAAAACTTTAAGCCGAACACTTTTGGAGCTTGGGAGTGAAAGGTAAGGCCTTAGATCTCCTTTAAATTTTTTCTCTTATTTTGTGTAGATCTGTTACGGGAAATTCGTCTTAGGTCACTGCTTAGTTGTCAGCATTAGTGGAAAGTGTTTCCAAAGTACTTAAAAAACACTACAGCTTTCTCTAAAACTTTGGTTGGAGTATGGAAATGTTATACTGACATTATTAAGTCAATGGCAAAAGATATTGGGCTTTATTTACAAATTACAAAAAGTGTAAAATGAAAGATTTGGGATGTTGGTAAAGAAATCAAGGTAACTTAAGGAAGACAAACTATTCCTCCTTCCAAAGTAGTAATAGTAATTGTCCATGCCAAATTTCAAAATAAATTTAATTAACCTAGGTGGTGAATGGTATGTCGAGATTCCATCTTTAGAAATGGACTAGAAAATTTAATGGTTGAACCATTTTTGAAATCAGAATTTTGAATTTCATTTGCAAGTTGTTCGAATTTAAATTTTAAATTTCCTTTAGTGACCTGTAGAAATAAATACAGACCCGAGCTTCACACCTTTACGTGAAGGCCAAGAAAGTGTTAAACAAGAAGTAAAAACCTTTTCCATATATACAAGTTCAAAAAGCCCGCCAACAAAGCACGGGCCTACAACGAGGAATTCTATTCTCAGCCGAGACTTACTGAGAGCCCATTCCCCAAGTTAACCGAAGGTCCTAAGCCGCACGAACAAAACGATAAAACTACTGGAATGTGTTGGTAGTATCATCACACAATGATTTGGTTGATCTACAAATAATTGAACATCACTGTCATGACACACGACAGCAAACCAAGCAGTCCACCACGCGTTCACGTGTCCTAATCTATATACGACGCAATAAGCAGGCAAAGCTAAAGAAAGATAAACAAGTCTTAACAACAGAACCTAAAAAAAGACGTTCACACAAACAAGTGGCTCTTAAACAAACACCAATAAAATCTAATAGCTACACTTCAATATCTATCCCGCCTAATCCATCGCGATAGACTTTTCTTTTGCCACATCAACAACCCCGCAATCAAAGACAGCAACCCAAAGGCAAGCAAAACAAAGATGATGAAATATTGATGCAGAGCAGAGCAAAACAAAAGGAAAGTGGGGGGGTGGGGATATATGACTTGCTGGCGTTAGAAGAAATGTTTTTGTTTTCTGAACTACAACAGGATGATAGCAATGCGAGAGAAAGCTGCAACCCTCACACACATCCTATACCACCAGCATCATCATCATCATCAAACTACTTCAACACAACATGACCTACAACAACAAAAAACGGAAATAAAAGGAGAAGGAATCTGCCTTCTTTTCCTCCGGTGGGTGGTGGTCTTCACCGGGTGTAGTGGCCTCCTCCCATATATCGATCTCTCCTTTGCTTCGCAGTCCCTCAATCGTCGTCGTCGTCATCGTCCTCCTCCTGCCAATTCCAACCAAAAGACAACTGATGGGTAAATGCTCGTTCAGAAAACAATGAAACAAAGGGTTAGAAATTTAGCAGTTCATATACCTCGCCACTCTCCTCATCCACCTCTGACTTGGACTTGTCTGATGCCTCTTCTTCCTCTTCATCAGCGACCGTGCTTCCACTCTCCTAAACACATCAATGAGTACAACGATCAATTTAAGAGTAACCCAACTGGAAATACTCGATACATTTGCTAAAAAAAAACCCCGCTTTCATGGCAAGCAGATTGTGAAGATTTTTATTACAATAGAAGGTGAAAAAATAGCTCAACACCTTCTTTTTGTTGTAAGCAGCCAAGGTCTTGTTGTATTCGATCTTCCTCTTCTCTGCCTTGGCAATATATGGTGCCTTCTCCTGTAGCCAAAATATACAGATCCTATTCAAAACTATGATTTTTACACTCAAAATGAAAGAAAAGAAAACCGAAATATATAGAGAAAAAAAAATGGAGCTTACAGCTTCAGACATGCTTTTCCACTTATCTCCACCAGCCTTTCCGACCTAGTTTTATAAAGTAGAAGAACAAAATTTAACCAAAAAAAAAAAAAACGAAAAACGAAGACATCTAAGATTAAGGTGGACAAATAAAATGATGAAATCTTACAACAGCAACAGATTTGTTCTTAGGATTCTTCTCCTTGAAGGTTTTCCTAAACTCCTCCCTTCATTTCCAACCCAATCATCATCAACTGAAAACATTAGTAGCCACATCCAAAACCAAAACAAAGCAAAAAACAAAACATAAAAAAAAAAAAACACCACCAGATTCAGATCAAGGAAACCAGCAATAACAAAATCCAAACTTTTTCATCGAAACAACAAAAAGGGCAGCCAAAAAAGGAAGACGCAGCAAAGCGAGCATACATGAAGACGAAGAAAGCGCTAGGTGGCCTCTTTGGCTTGTTGGGGTCCTTCCCCGCCTTCTCCTTCTTCGAGGGCCTCTTGTTCACCCTCTCCGATCCTTTCCTCTTCACTGACAACCTTCCAAAACAAAACAACAAACATCAGATCCAAAACACACCCCAGATCTCGTAAAGAACAAACAAACCAACCGATCCAGCAAGAACCCAAATCACCAAACCCCCAGAGACCAAGCACAAACCCAAAAAAAAAAAGACACGTACTTGCTGTCGGCCTTCTTCGCCGTCTCTGCCTTTGGCTTCCCCATCCTGCCAAAAAAAAAACTAAAAGAAAAAAAACACCAAATCAACTCAGAAACCTGCCAAAACCAGCACAGAAGAGCCGAATTTACCTCCAGAACACGCCCCGGGCTTGGGTTTATCTAGAGAGAGAGAGAGCTAGAGAAGAGTGGTGGTGGCGGCTGGTGTGGAAGAAGAAGAAGAAGAAGAAGAAGAGGAGGAGGAGGAATACAAGGAGAAGGTTACAAGTGCAAAATTAAAACCCCAAGGGAGATTTTCTCCCAAACTACCGAACAAGAGAAAACAGAAGTTGATAGAGGAGAAAGAAAACGTTGGTTTGGGCGGGATCCGAAATTTACCCTCCACGTCACCGATCCCCGTGATCTCTTCCCATTGGTAATGCTCTCCTCTGGCTTTTGCCTTGTGTTTCCGCTGTGCTACGTTTCTGCCCTGGAATGGATGGATATCCTCTGGCTTGTGGGGTTCCGGTGACGGAAATGGGCTCGGTTTTTCCCAAAACGTCGGATGTGTCCTCTCGGGTTTTTATTTTTATTTTTTATAGAAGTCTCTGGGTGGTGGGGTGTGGGCCTCGGGCCCAGTGGCGGATGGGGATTGGTTGGAGGAGGATCTGTAGAAGAACCACTTGCGGTGAGGTGGGGAGGAGATAAGCGCTGAAGAAAGAGAATGCGGATCGGGTTCAGTGTTGACTGGCAAACGGGCTTTCCGCAGGCCGTCAACGGCCGCTTTTGGATCTGGGCCGGGTCAGTTCGAATTTTAATATTCCACCTTCACAGGAATGGAGAGTACCTAAATTAAAAATCCCGATTCAGATCAATAGTATGTTATTAGTATCCCATTAGATTCCTAGTGATATGACTAAAGAAACAAGCCCTCTTGTTCTCAGTTTCCTTCGAGGGAGTTCTCAGCTTCCTTTTTAGCTAAAAACCACATGCTAATGGGAAAAGTAGGATAGAACCTTCCAATGTGTTATATGTTAGGTCGCATTGCCTTAAACCATTTCATGTTTCAGGTTGTTTATTTATAAGAATTCATGTTGTCTCAACCTATCGCCTTTCACATGGCACACGGAAAGCATGGTTGTTTGAATAATCACCAGGGCGGGACGTGTTTTTTAATTTACTACAACGAAATTCGAACTGAGAGTAATGGAAATTCATTGGGTTTCCGAAAGTAGTTTCTAGTATGATAATGTGAGGATAACTAGGCCGCCATATACTGTAAGAAATCTGGAAAAGTTTGGGAAGTTCTACAGTATGGCCATATAATGTTTAGGATATTTGCAGTGATGCAGTTCGCGTCGAGATCCCTGTTCATTCTACACTGGATGATTCCAAGAGCAGAAGTCTCGATATAAACACTATTTTCTATTTCATCTGTATGGTAACATGCAGAACACAAGAGTTTGAAACAAGCCCACGAGACAGGAGAAAGTACAAAGATGGCTTTCATGGGAAAAAAAAAAAGGGGCATAAAAAAAATCATAACGTAGCTTCAGAGTTCAATCACCAGGCCATCCGTTGCATTCACGGTACATAAGAAATTGATAATATATCATCTATCTTTCTTTAGATCTAAAATGAAAAAGTAAGAATTAGTAAAAAGTGGTAATAATATTCTGATAATATTATTATTTAGTTTAGAAGTGATTTTCATTTAAAGATGAATAAGTATCTATAAGAAGATATTCTAGTTTTAATGAAAAGTAAAATAAGTATCAGAATAAATGTTGAAATAAGTGAAAAATATGTAAATTAATAATAATTAACTTGATTATTATAATAGATATCTAATTTAAAGTATGTATACATTATATTATATATATATATATATATATTAATTTTTAAACAAAAAATAAACACATCATATGCATACATGTATCGGAATAACTAGGTAGAATAGTCATCGATAAAGGTAATAAAGTATTTATGACTTATAAAACATAGGTTAAAAGGTTCATAAACATCTGTATGAATTAAATCTAAAGTTGCTTGACATCTTGTGGCAAGCTTTTTGTAGGTGTTGATTGTTTTTTACTTTATATAATCTAATAACGGTTTTTGTATGTGGCGACCCTTAAATAGAGAAGGAAGGGTGAGGGGAGGAGCAGATGGGTGAGACCAAAGAGGGAGAGAGAAAGGTCAGGCGATCCAAACGTGTGCTCGTGGCCCGAGGAAGAGGAGACGTTTGCCGAAGACTGAGGGGATCACTGGAGTCCATTGTGTACACGACTCATTCTCCTTTTCCCCCATATTTCATGTTAAATCCAGATTAATTGTGTAGAATTAGTTATAATCTAAGAAAATTGATTAGTTCAGACTATTTCTTGATGCATGGAAGAAGTATTAAATTTTTCAGGAATTTATCAGTGGATTTATGCATGATTTTGTGATGGCCTTGTTACAGTACCTTTATGCATCCGGGCCGGGCCCACGGGCCGACTGCCATTTTCCCCACTACGCGCGGGCCGGCCTCGCCCGCACCGGCCAGCGGGCCAAACTGGGCCTAGTCCGCGGGCCGAGGCAGGCCAGGCCGACCCGCGAGTGATTTTTCCGAACCCGGGCTGGACGGAGCGGGCCTGGGCCGGCCCGGCCCGTTTTCCATGTCTAGGTATGTGTTGTGTGACGTCCGTCACTCATGCGTTTTCCTCATGTTCTTGGGTTGTAGGTGCAGGCACGCAGAAGGTTTAGCATAGTGCATATAGTTTGTAGTCTCGTAACCACACACACAGGTTCCTTGTAGTTTGATATTTTCTATTTAGCTTTAATTTCCTGTAATTTAATTTGTTTTAAATTATTATGAGAAATTTAGAACGTGACAACCAACCATGCACAAGAACAAGCAACCAGAAGCCGTCCACGAGGCCCAAGCCTAAATCACACAGACGGGCCTCGAAACAGTAACACTCGTTCAGGAATAAATTCATTAAAATGTAAATAATTACAAAATGAATTTACGAGTGTTACATATCAAGTTTCTATTAGATTTTGTTATAGACTCAGAAGAAAGGTGAAGTCTGAAATAAGTCCCTAAGACGCCTTAGGTTTCCTAACCTGGAAATCACAATCAAGACGGAGTATGGGTAGGCGACTTGCATCGGTCTGGGTTCGCTCCTCAGCCGGTCAAATATGATAAAGAATCCTAAGGAACTATAACATTACTATTAAGTAATTAGTTTCCAGCCTATTTGTGGACAGAAAACAAACTTAGAACCTGGTAAAAAACCAAAATATTGGTGGACAGGAATATCATCAGTTTTATTTATTCAGATTACTACTGCAGGCAATAAAAATTAACACAAACAATAAAAAACCAGAGCTTGCAAGAAAAACGTATTGAAAATCATCTGTCGCCTGTATGACAAGTGCTTGATCTCGTCGCTTATGGGTGTGACGACAAGATCTGTCGCCTCCAGTTCCAACAACTGGAAGTCGTCTTCCTCCTCTCGCATGTAGGGTTGCCCTAAGGTTGCAAGTCTAGTTTTTTCTCCTCTCTCTTCCTCTCTCCTGTGGGTATGTGCCTAGGGTTTTGACTAGGGTTTTGACTAGGGTTTGGTTCCTCTCCCTTTCACTTCCTCTTTCCTTATCTCTCTCTCTCTCGTTGGACGACGTGGCTAAGGGTTTTGGTGGATTGTGTTGGGTTATGGAGGAGGAAGGTCGAATGAGGGTTGGAGGGGAGGTTGTGTTGGGTTTGCTGGGTTCGTGGTGGATATGGGTTGGTTCGGTGGGAAGGAAGAGGAGGATAACTAGGCTGTAGGTGTCTGGATTCGCATGGGTTATCTCTCTCTCTATGTGTTGTGCATGCGTTTGACGAGGCTGGCTTGGTGGCATTGGGTGTGGATTGATGATGGCTGGTTTTGGATGTGGCGCACGTGAACGTCGAGTTCATGTGGGCTGCAAGAATGGAGGAAGGCATTTGCATGCGAGAATAAGGGAGAGAGGTCATTGTTCACGCTCCAAGGTCAACGCCCAGCAGCCTCACGTGGACGACGACCAATAGCCGGAAGACACGTAAAATAGAGGTAAAATCGTGAGAAAACCCTCAAACACCACTGATATACATTAAAACACAAGAACAACAAGAGTGTAAACAAGTTTTATGAAGATAAAGGTTATACCTACGTGATGCACAGTTTTTTGGACGACGGCGGCAGCTTCAGGACGTGGAGGCAGGCTTGGGCAACGATGGATGTTTCCCTCTTCTTCTCTCTTACGTGGAGGTTGTTGGCTTTATTAGCCTTATCCTGATTTTGATGATAACAACTTAAAGACTAATGTACTTTATAAGAATATTTCATAGTACATTTTTGCAAAAAAAAAATATTGAAAGGTTCAGAAGATTCAAACATAAAAGGGACGATATTTGAAGACGAAATAGATCTATGTGCCACCAAGAAGAACTCAAGATGATGAAAGAAGAAGAAAATGAAAAATCATATTTGTAATTATTTTTAATGTAATTTTCTATTTATTCATGTACTCCTAGGAATTTGTAATTGTCTTCCAAATATCCCTATATGACCATAAGAAAATTGTCTTAACCCCAAAACCCACCATTCATTGAAAATATTTATTATAGGGCTAACAGGGCATTTTTGGCATATCAAATTTCCTCGGTATACTGAAATATGTGCAGATTAGAAAAATCAAAATAGAAATCCAGAACGACATACCGAATCAGAGATTTTCGGCATACCTAATTATTTTTGGTATACCGATGTGTTCGACCATTGTAGATTTTGGTCGACCATTTTCATTTCGACATACTAAATCAGTAGTCGTTACTGAACGTTAGTAAAACATTAGACACATTCTTATACCCATGTTTTCCTATAAATAGGTCATATTCTTCACCTATATGGGACCAACACATCCTACACTTATAAAAGAGCTTCAAGCAACATTATTTGCAAGATTCTACTCTTATTTTATTAGAAAAACTCTCAAGGCAAGAGTGCTCCATTTCATTCTTCCACAAAGTCTAAAAGTATTTAAGAGACTGTAAAAGAGTTGTAATATTCATCTTTCTTGAGTGAGTATTTCTCCAGTTGCAAGAGGGGAACCACGATTTTTGCAGCACTTGGCGTGGGATCGTCAAAGGGTATAAATGACAGGATTTTGGTCCGGAACAAGATTAGGTTAGTGAAATTCTCGAGGGGTTCTCGAGGAATGGATTACACCGATGAGACTGAACTACTATAAATTTTCTTGTGCATATCATTGTCTTTTATCCCTTTCTTTGTATGATTTAGTTCAGTATACAAATTCCTCAATTTACATGTCATTAGCTTAAAAACTTGGAAATTGCTAAATAAACATTAATATTGAAAATATTTCTTTTAATTCACTATTTACCCTCCCTCTAGTGAAGCTTTAGGATCCTAACTGAGGTTAGGGATTTTTGGGTGTTTCTTTTCTTTTGTTCTTTCTAAGGTTTCCTTCTCTCTCCCTTTTTCTCTCTCTCTTATGTGAATGCTCTTCTCCTCCCCAAACTCTCTCTAAGTGCCTCCAAAACTTCCTCTCTTCCTCCAATCTTTCAATGCTAGGGTTCTCTCATGTGGGGTAAGTTTATATAGGGTAGGGCTTTGCATGGGATGTGTCGGATGTGTTTAGGGTTTGAATGAGTGGTGAGGATAGAATTAGGGTTTTGGTATGGACTTGTGGACTTATTGTTTTTGGGCTTGTCTTATAGGTTTAGTTTGGATTTTTAGGTTTATTTGCTCTTTTAGGTGTGATTTGGGTTTGGTGTTATTTTGGCTTTATTGCTTAGTTTCGTTTTAGGTTATTTTATCTTTTTAGGTTTAGATTTTATTTTATTATTTTAGGTTCACTTTTGTTTTTAGTTTATTCTAGGTTTAGATTTTATTTTATTCTTTTAGGTTCACTTTTGTTTTTAGTTTATTCTAGGTTTAGATTTTATTTTATTCTTTTAGGTTCACTTTTGTTTTTAGTTTATTCTAGGTTTAGATTT
>JAMKQA010007644.1:0-14822 GCA_024699735.1 Posidonia australis | reverse complement strand
ACATGACGTGGTTTTCTAGGTGATATACAACTCGTCTTCACTTTCATTATTACATGTTCAATTTCACACTTGATTCTTTAGTGAGGATATTATATATCAATCTTTGTCAGTCAGTAGACATCAGAACTGAGTATTGTGGTTTATCGTTGCTATTAGATTTTCAAAAGGATTCAATATTAAATCTCGTTAGGCTAGTGAATCTCTCTTTAGAGTCATTACTCTGAAGAATCATTTGTCAATACATTATTTTCTCTCTCACATACTTTTTTTAATAAACACTTGCATTAGTTATCCTTTCCATTTGAATGGATTAATCTTTAATTCTTTATAAAATTAGGGACTTGACTGTAAAATTGCATTCTTCTTAATAACATTAAGTGTAAGGATTTTTACGTAATTTTCATAAGTATAGGGATTGTTATGCAATTATAAAAAAAATTCAAAAGCCTATACTACAAAATCTTGTTTGAAACAATTACAATATCACATTTGTCTTATCATATCAGTTGCAATTTCATAATATTTCTAGGATTAACTTACAGTTTCTCTTGTATATTTTCAAAATCTACCGTTTCCTCTTGGTTATTCATGCAAAACACAGTCTTTGTAAAGTAAACACCATATCATAAGTAGGTGGTTTAAATAATTAAATTACCTATCATAAGGGAAGGACCAATATGTAAGAAAAAGAAAAAGGAATGATAAACTAATCCATATGCTATAATATGAATCAAAGAAATGCAATTTGCCTAATCCATCATTTTCAAACTAAAGCCACGCATTGCAACTCCACTGACACAACAAAAAACAAAAATCCCTCACTACCAACAACGAGCATGTTCCAACCACCTCCATGGCCACTCGAACTCCTATAAAAATTCAAAAAACAAGCCAAAATCACCCCACCATCCTTCATACATGAGAGTTGTTGCAAAAAAGAAAAAAAAATTGAGAACACAAGGTAACCCAACATCCCATGCTTGACGACCTACATCCATTGCATATCTTACTCCAATGATCGTCTCCTTACGTCGATTGGTTCTTCCACGTCAAAAATCGACAATCTCTCTCTCTTGTCAACCTTGTAATGTCTACCACTTACATGGACTAACGGAAGCCACAATAAAGGTTCCGTGTAGGCGTGAATATCACGAACAGATAAAAAAGAATCACAATACTAAATCAAAATATTCATTATATTGCTGAACTCAGTCCATTACATAACTATTACATGATTTGCAAGAAATAGTAATGTTAAATTATGACACTCTAGGTCCCATGTGTTCTTGGATGAGTTGTGTTATGTATCATGTAAAAATTCCAAGAATGCTTTTCTAATTACCTGCATTAAATAATAACACGGTATGAGTTTAAGTAAATCCAACATGCATGTGGGGTTTTTAACCTAACACAGATTTATGACAAAATAGTAATTTCTATGTTTTTACTTTCATTTTCTTTCAATTTTTTTATGGATTCCATGGATCACCCATGGCTAGTATGACGCGGTCTTCTAGTTGATATACAATTCATCTTTACACCCGTTAGTGAGGATCTCGTATACCAACTTGTGTCAGTCAGTAGACATCAGATCTGAGTCTTGTGGTCTTATCGTTGCCACTAGATTCGCATAGGATCCAACACTAAACCTCGTCAGGTTAGTACATCATTCCTTAGGATTATTACTCCGAAGAGTCATATGCCAAGACTCTGTTCTTTCTCTTCCATATCTTAATGTGAGAGACTTGTACTTTTTATTCTTTTCATCAAATTAGATTAATCTTTAATTCTTTAATAATGAAAGGACTTTGTTGTAAAATTTCCTTTAGTTTTATAATAACAAAAGGTATAAGGAGTCTTATGTAATTTTCTCCTAAGTCTAGTCCATGATGTAACTCCAAAATCTTAGTTACATTGAAATTGATAATTATTTTAGAAACATTACGACTCTATTTTGGACTTAAATGCAAATAAGATAACATGGCAGAAAATATATGGCAATGGTAATTAATATAAGGACTTTCTGGGAATATGCACAAATTCAATCAAAAACTGTAAAATATCCAACCTCTAGAAATAAAACTAAAATTTTAGATTGATTCGTAATTTCTCTAATAATCATATATTTTGCCTCTAATTCCAAGTAATTCATGTGATTATCAAAGCCTTATCAATACTTTATTCCATAATTTATCATGGGCCTAGGTGTAATTTCTGATAAAGTGCTAAAAAGATCACCACTTCAAACATTTCATATAAGGGCATTATTGTAAATGTGAAGACTTAAATCAAAGAATTGCAATTACTCCATTCCACTATTCATTTATTTTTCCATCATTTTTATCTCCAATACTTGAATATTGTAATTAATAGGAAGTTTGTGGTTGTTTTTGTAAAATAAAGAAAACGTAAAATCCTAAATCAAATTTAAATGCTATAATCTAATAACTTAAGGTAAAAGTTGCGAAATGGTCTAAATCCTTTCACTCACGTCAAAGGCACCAACACTATTCATTTATTTTTCTTCGTCTCGTCTACATCCCTTGAACTCAAAAAACACAAGACTTGAACCCAACGACTTTTAACCCATATACATCCATACCTTCTCCAACGAGTTCCCGAATCCGACGGCCTCTTAGCCCAAGACCGGTGACCCATGTACGGCGATGAAATCTCGCTTCTCGGCCTCAACCTTCGGCAATCCTTTTCTCCCTCTTACACAGATTTCTCTCCTCTCTTTCTCTCTTAACTCTTGACTATCATCAATGAAGATTAAGCCTATTTATAGGCTTCGAGGTAACCTTCTAAATCGGTGTCTCCTCCTCGTTCATCGACGTCGACATCTCAGCTTTTGACGCCGCTCTAACTCCTGCTGGCACCTTAGCTTCCGTCGCGCCCCTTTGTGGCCGGGGCATCGAGGTCAGTCCTTACAAACCTTCTTTCTTTCTCACTTTTCACAACTCTTCCTTCCTTTTCCTCTCTTGGTGCAGCCACAAGGAAGTTAGGACTCGTCTGTTTATAAGTCGTGGCTGTACTTGTAATTGCTATCACGAGCCTCCAGTTGATGCCTCCGCTACCGCTAACTTCCGTCGATGCCTCTGCTATCCCAGGCCTGCCGTCACCTCTGCTCCTGTAGATGAATCGGCATGGACGCAAATAAGAGATCAGCCCTATGGAAAATGCTTCCTAAGTTCTGTGAAATATGTATGTATTGGGTCATAAAATTGTCCTCAGAAAATGCTAAGAGATCAGCTTGCAGAAGTGCACTCAGTGAAACCAAATATGCTGGTCTGCTGGATATAAATAATTACTACTGAGTTACTGAACACTAAGTGTCATTTGATAAACAATTGTTATTTGTGTTATGAAAAAAGCTATATCCGTGGTTTGATATTTGCCAATGGATGTGTTTTTTGTTGTCAAGCAAAGGAAGATTTTATCATTTGGTTTAGGGATGCTTGTATATCTTGGCATCGAGTTCTTTGCTGTTCTTTTTGTGGCCAACATCTTTCTTCTTGGTTGTTTTTTTTTTGAAAATAATGATAGGATGATTTTCATTGATTGATAAACATTATCCAAGATGCAAAAAAACAAAAAAACATATACAGGAAATAAAAAAAAAGTACTACAAAATAAAAGAAGAAACCCATCCCTGAAATAATACTGTGGCAAGGATAATAAGCACCTTCATCCTACATTGTAAAAATAAATACTATTCCTGACCAGATTGCCCAGCAAACGCCATATGAGAGTAGCAGCTGCTGGTGATCTAGCTTCCCCATCTTACCTTTTGTTATTCTCAACACTAAGGTCCAAAAATCTTGAATTGTACTTGGTTCCCAACCTTCAAAAGAGAATGTGGACATCATGAAAATCCACATGGCTTACTGATAGGACACTCAAAAAATAGAAGTCCCAAGTTTCCTCTTCACTATCACACATCAGAACCCATCCATCGACTTCGATATTTCTTGTTGAGTAGTCTTTCCTTTGCTATAAGCCAAATAAACAATTTGACCTTCAATGCGTGCTCTACCATATTAGAAAATTCTTGGTTCTTGGCTTCAAGGCTGAAACGACCCCTCCGAAACTCGCCTTTCTTGGTTGTTGTTGCTGCTTTCCATTTTGTGGTTTCAATGGTGGAAGTCGAACTAACTTATTTTTAAAAGGATCATTCAGGAAAGTATTTGAGATTAGTTTTTGGATGTGGTTAGTGTGGGAGATAACCGAGACTGATTCTGTCATGAGAGGCCTAGTTGCTTTCACCTTTACTTTGATTATTATGTGATCTTGTTTTTTTGAATTTTGTTCTCGTCTTTTTCCTTTGATGATACGGTCGGTAAATGAGTTTTGGGGTGGTGCTGTTTCTTTTTGTGGCCAACATCTTTCTTCTTGGTTGTTTTTGCTGATTGCCTTCTTGTGCTCTCAATGGTGGGAGAGAACTAACTTGTTTTAAATGGATCCTTCAAGATCGTGGAGACTTATAGGGATTAGGTTTTGTTAGAATAAGTGAGAATATATTTTGTAGTTAAATGGATTATTGGATATCCATATATCCATGGAGTGTCTAATACCTATATATATGTAATCCTCACAAATCAATAGAGAACTTTTTGCTTTTCTCTCATAACATGGTACCAGAGTATAGGGAGAAACCACAAAAAAACTCTAGCCGCCTGCCACCGTCGTACTCGCCGTCGGCTGCCACCTTCGTCGCCGTCGGTCGCTTAACTTGCGTCAGACGTGACCTCCTGCCCTATCGCTGCCTTCAGACCTCCCGCCTGCATGCCCCAAGGCCTCCTCCACCGTAGGCAGGCCCGTACGTGGCCTGCAGTCCACTATCGGCCGTCCAGTCGGTCGTTTCGACCGTACGGCATCACCGGCGCATGCTGTGTCACCGGTGATGCCTGGTTGTCTCTCCCGTCCACTTGTTAGGGCAGTCCAGTCCTTCCTGGCCATGTTTTAGGCCCTTCTTCAGTCTCCAGTTGGTGTTGTGTGTGGATACGTCACATCCACAACCGTGGTGAGCAATTGGTCTACTTTTTTCGTCGTTTTCAGACCATTTATTTGTGATTTGCTATTGAAAATCAGTGAGGATGTCATCTCGTGATTCGTTTGTTAAAAACATGAGTGGTATCTCTGAGAAACTCTCTGGCCCTAACTATCATTTGTGGTTACAGAGTTTTGAGACATTTGTTTTGGCATATAGAAAATTGAAGCACCTTACAGATCCTCCTTCGGATATCAAATCTGACATTTATGAAGACTGGTTGGCTGATGATGCGACGGTTATTACTTGGATGGCTAACAATATGGAGCCTTCTGTTGCGCGTGGTGTCATATCATTGCAGCCAACAAAGAAGATTTGAGATACTCTTCGACTCACCTATAGGTATGAAAAGAATATTTCCAGAGTTTGTGAGATTTATGAGTAGTTTTTCTCTCTACGGTAGGGGGACAGATCTGTTCAGGATCTCTTCACTGTTCTTCGAACCTTACTGGAGGAGTTAGATATTCATCAGCCTCTGACGGTTGATATCACCCGCCTGCGTCAGTACCGTGAAGAATTAACGGTTACTGTGTTTCTCTCTACCCTGAATCTAGATCTCAGTTCACAAATTCGGGGGCAGGTATTGACTGCTGATGTACTACTAGATCTTCATACCACGTTCATTAAGGTTATGTGAGTGTCTATTGCTACTTCTCATACAGTGTTAGAGCCTTCTGCCATGGTAGCCACCCGTGGACGTGGACATGGTGGTGCACGAGGAGGACGTGGTCGTGGCGATACTAGAGGACGGCCATGTTGTACATACTATGGACGGTTGGTCACCGAGTTGAGCGATGTTGGGATATTATTGGTCATCTTCAGACGGTTAATATGACTACAAAGGTCCCGATATCTGTTGCTACTACTGAGCCACCGACATTCACTATATCACAGGCTGATTACGAGCAGCTAAAGGTCACTAACTCCACTACTATAGCCACACATGCCAGCACTTCAGGTACTAGTGCCCTATTTGTCTCGAGGGACTCCTTCTGGATCATTGATTCCCGTGCCTCCTCCTACATGTCAGGTACTCGTAGTTTGTTTATACAATTATCTCAGTTATCTGATACTCGGACTGTCGCGATTGCTGATGGCCGAACTTGCCTAGTTTTTAGTGAGGGGGTGGTCCACACCTCTTAACAGTTATCACTAGAGATTGTCCTTTTTGTCTTTGATTTCCTTGTAAATTTATTATCCATTAGTGCTATTACAAAACAATTCAAATGTAGTGTGACTTTTTTCCTTTTTCACTATATCTTTTAGGATTTGAAGACGGGGAGGAGAATTGGTTTAGGCTGTGATCGAGGAAATGGAGTGTACCTGTTAGTTCGTGATGAGATTCCTCAAGGCTTGGTTTCTACAGCATCTACTGTTGAGTCCTCTTCCTTGTGGCACAATAGACTGGGACATCCGTCTTATCAGAAACTCCAGTAGGCTTTACCGTGGCAGTCTGTGTCTCATTTTGATTGTGTGTCGTGTCAGTTAAGTAAGTATCATCGTGCTTCGTTTAAACAGTTGCGTCTTGCGTCTAGTAGCACAGCATTCGTGTTGGTTCATTGTGATGTGTGGGGTCTATCTAGAGTCTAGTCTGTGTCGGGTCATAGGTATTATATTGTTTTTGTTGATGATTTTTCTTGAGTGTCCTGGGTATATTTGTTGAAAGATCGAAATCATATTTATGATGTACTTGGAAATTTTCTTAATGAAATAAAGAATCATTTTGATGTGACTCCCAAGTTTTTAAGAACTGACAATGCACTTGAGTTCATGCATTCTAACGTCACTTCTATGTGTACTTCACTGGGTATCATCCATTAGATATCCTGTCCTCATACGTCACAACAAAATGAGGTTGCAGAATGTAAACATAGGCACATTCTAGATGTCACTCGTACACTTATGGTGCATATGCAGGTTTCAAAACATCTTTGGACTGATGCTGTGCTTATAGCCACCTATTTTATCAATAGGATGCTTGCTACCCCACTTGGTGGGGAGGTTCCACTTCGTCGTTTACAACCAGACTCCATCTTATTTAGTCTGACACCGAGGGTGTTTGGGTGTGTGGCCTTTGTTCAGGACCTTTCTCCTAGATTAGACAAATTGTCTCTACGTGCAATAAAGTGTGTTTTTGTCGGTTATCCGCGAACCTAAAGGGGTTATCGGTGTTTTCATCCTCCCACTCGTCGGTATTATGTTTCTGCAGATGTTACTTTCTTTGAGTCTGAACCATATTACAGTGTTCCTTCACCGTCCAGTGTGTCTGTCCCTGTTCCTTCGGTTGTCGTGTTGCAACATGCTGATCATCAGTCTACATCGGCCGTTCCACCACCAGCTTCTTCATCCTTGCAGGTATATCGTTGACGACAGCATCCTTTAGGACCTCCTCACGACGGACCACCCTCCTCTGCAGATGTAAATCCGCCCACCAGTTCCTCAGACATGCCTATAGTCCTTCGAAAAGATACTCGTTCATGTACATTTCATCCTATTTCTCATTTTGTATCTTATGGTGCTCTACAACCTTGTTTCCGTAGTTTTGCCTTGTCCCTCCATTCTCAGACCATTCCCAGGAATTACGAGGAGGCACTTTTTCTTCCACATTGGAAGGCTGCTATGGAAGAGGAGATTGCGGCACTTACTAGTCGTGGCACATGGGAGTTAGTGGCCTGTACTGCTGGGGCTACAGTGGTCACCTGCAAGTGGGTGTATACTATCAAATACAATACAGATGACAGCATTGACAGATACAAGGCTAGACTAGTTGTTCGGGGTTTTACTCAGACATATGGCATCAATTACGAGGAAACATTTTCACCGGTTACTTGTCTCAATTCTATTCGGATGCTGTTGTCTCTTGTATTGAATAATTCTTGGGATATGTGCCAGCTTGATGTTAAGAATGCCTTCCTCTATGGCGATTTGACTGAGACAGTCTTGATGGAGCAGCCTCCGGGGTACGTTGCTCAGGGAGAGGATTGTGTATGCAGATTGCGGAAGGCTATCTATGGGCTAAAGCAAAGTCCCAGGACGTGGTTTGAGAAGTTTAGCCAGGTGGTACTTGATGGTGGCTTTCAGAGGTGTGCAGTGGACCACTCAGTGCTTTATAGGCGCACAGGTCGTGGATGTGTCATACTGGCTGTATATGTGGATGACATTTTAGTGACTGGGAGTGATACAGAAGGAATTACAGAGGTAAAGGCTCATCTTCATAGGCATTTTGTAACCAAAGACATGGGAAAGTTTCGTTATTTTCTAGGGATCGAGTTTGCATATGGACATGGTAGGATGGCTCTATCACAGAAGAAGTATGCATTAGATCTCTTAGAGGAGACAAGCCTTCTAGGATGCAAACCAGAAAGCACCCTTATCGAGCAGTCACCATCTTTTTAGGATAGCAGCTCAGAGCTACTGGAGGATCCTGGTCAATACCGTAGGCTGATTGGCAAATTCATTTACTTGACGGTGACGCGACCTGATATTTCTTATGCAGTCAGTCTTCTGAGCCAGTTTATGCATGAGCCTAGGAGGGTACACTGGACAGGTGCTCTTCGGATCTTATCTTATGTGAAAGGGGTGTCAGGAAAGGGTCTGTCGTACAGGAAAAATAATCACACCAGAGTTGAGGTCTACTCTGATTCAGGATATGCAGGTGATAGAGATGATAGAAAATCCACATCCGATTTTTGTACGTATGTGGGAGGTAATTTGGTCACCTGACGGAGCAAGAAACAAAATGTGGTGTTCCGGTATAGTGCAGAGGCGGAGTACAGATCTATGGCTCAGACTGTGTGTGAGATGATGTGGGTGAAGTCACTGCTTGAGCAGCTTGGGTGTGATGTTGAGGTACCTATGTCTATGAGGTGTGATAATTAAGCTGCGATCTTATCACAAACAATCCTACTTTTCATGAAAGAACAAAGCACATCGAGGCTGACTGTCACTTTGTGAGAGATCTGGCTATGACTAGAGTTATATCTACTTTATATACGCACTCTTCAGAGCAACTAGTAGATATATTCACCAAAGGTCTTGCAGTGGGTGTGTTTGAGTCTCTATGTAACAAGCTGGGCATGGTTGATATGTATGTTCCAGCTTGAGGGGGAGTGTTAGAATAAGTGAGGATATATTTTATAGTTAAACGGGTTATTGGATATCCATACATCCATAGGGTGTCTAATACTTATATATATGTAATCCTCACAAATCAATAGAAAACTTTTTGGTTTTCTCTCATAACAGGTTTTTTATATGGTTAGAGGGAGATGACTGAGACTGATTCTATCATGTGAGGCCTAGATGCTTTCACCTTTACTTTGATTATTATGTGATCCTTTTTGTGTGTGTTTTGTTCTCATCTTTTTGCTTTGAGCCTTACATCTTGGTAACCTTTGTATTCTTTGTTTTCTTTAAAGTTTTAGATAAAAATCCAACCTTTACTACTAACAACTAAAAAGCAATATATAGAGAAAGAAAAGTATGTGCATCTTGTAGAAAGGTTGATCCAATTTTATAGGATTAGGCTTAGCGAACAGGATTTTGATTACATTTAAGTTTTGGTGAAAATGGAATTTAGTCATTATTTAATGTAATATGATTTCGCAATAGTTACTTTTTGCGTGGCCGTTACATATTTCCTTTGATTCCCTCTTAGGTTTTGGAGGCAGTGGGTCCTGTCATATTTCTATCCACGGATACTAAAAAATTGAGAAATGAGGGATTCTTAAGTCCATTTCACCCTCGTTATCCAGACATACTCACGAATTCTGCTCATCCCATGGTAAGCATTTCATTCTGAACTTAAATAATAGTTATTATCAACTGAAAGAGTTATGTATCTTTAAACAGCAACAATGATGTAGTTTCTCATGACTTGTTGGAATTTTAAGTTCTGCAGTCTCCTTATCCTATATTGCTCTTTCTAATTTGGCAGAGAGCCCAAGATTTAGCTAATGTCACCTCATATAGAGAATGGGTTTTATTGGGCTATCTTGTTTGTCCAGATGAACTATTGCGTGTTACAAGCATTGATATTGCAATGGTAATGATATGGTCCTCCTTGCTTTTCTTTTGCTGATAGTAGTTCATGCCATATCTTGATGAATAGAATCTTGACAATCTTCAAAATTAGTGCCTGTTTTATTTATTTGTAATTTGTTGATTTCATGGCTATTGCTAAGTATTTGCGATATCCAAGTCTCCATAATAAGTAGGTCACTACCTTGTCTCAAAGGCATTGTAGGCTGTCAGGCATGCTTACAGTCTGTTTCTTCATACTAATCCCCACACCAGCAATTCTCTTTTTAAATAATGTCATAGAGAGAGTCTTTCTTTTTTCTATTATCATGTCTAAAAATGCAACAAAAGAACCATTCCTTCTTACAATATGTTTCTTTGTAACATGCTTTATGTGGATAAGGGATTTCGATGTTATTTTGCTTCTTAGGTCCCTTTGTTTGTGTTCGACTACTTTATTTCATGGATGTTAAAGTCATTGCAATTCTCAATTCACTTTTGATGGCGTTCGAGACTTCTTGGAAGATTTGATATTAGATGTGGATTTGGCTACTTAGGACAATGTTAGTATTGCCTAAGGTGTCGGTACTAATGAGTTTCTTTTTCTCTCATTTTCCTTGCAAAATAAGATCAAAATACGTAGATTAATATTGTGTAGTAAATTGATCAATAGAATAAATTATAATTAACATGAAATGAATAGAAGATACGTACGAGAGGGTTGTCCTCTCGATTTACTCTAATGTAATGAGATTGCTACATATGTATGAGAAAATTAACAACAAAAAATAATATTAAAAAGAATTCCTTTCACAAATGATGTGGATGGAAGAAAGTGGTGAGAGGAATATGTCAGAAATGACCAATGTGATGACGGACAGTCGTGGATTACACACTTCTTGACACAAGGTAGCTCTCTCTCTCTCTTTAAAATTAGTCCCTAAATTTTAGTCTTTTGGTCGAGTCTAAATCTCTTCTAATTTTTTGACCACAAAGACTTTTCTCCATTTTGCCCCTCCTTAAGGTTGAGGTATCTAGGTATTTATAGAAGTATGAGAGACTCAAAGAAAGGTAAGAAGTCTATAAATGACAAGTTGGTCCAACTACAGCAAGTGTTTTCAAAATTAGGTTATAAAACGTAGAGGATCATGCGTTCTATGTAAAATGTAGAATATGTTGTGTTTAACGACTTTCAGAAATGACGCATGTCCTGCTACATTCATTGCAAGAATATTTCCCTATTAATGGTGAATTTGATGTAATAAAGTCCGATTAAGTCAACATACGATTTGCGGAATCACTTTAAAAGAAAATAATTTGAATTTAAAATAATTTCATAAAAAGAAAGTGGAAGGCATAGCTGTAAGGTGTAGAATGTAAGTCATCAAGCATTGTATATTAGACGTGCAGTCCCTTGAGTTCAATTAAAAGGATAGTGAGAGGCGGCATAGGAAACAATTGTCACGTATAGAATGTGAATTGCTATATGTTTTATATTAAACATGGTATTCTTGGTGTTTAATGAAAAATGTTCAAACTTTCCAAGATTGTATTACGAGATATGAGGAACATTTGTATAAAATTTTATTAATTTGGAGGTCATTTGAATACTCCGTTGTAAAGTTCTTTACAGAGTATCGTAAAACACAAAGCTGCTTATGTTTTATATAAGAGACAACCCGCTTGCATTTTACAAAAAACGCATTACGTTCGAAAGTGTTGAGACTTTCCAGAAGTGAAGTTTGGGATGTAAGGAAGTTATTTGTAGTTTGGAGTTTGTTTGAGTGTTCTGCTGCAGTGATCTTTACAAGGTATCAATAAGAATAAAATAGGTATTCCACGAGATAGATTTGAAATGACGAAAATACGTTTATAGTCCTAAAGACTCAGAGAGATGTTTGATAGTGTAATCTGACGTATTCTAGTGTCAAGGGAGGAATAAGAGTGAAGCGAACCTAAAAGTTGACCTAAAGGTGATCAAAACCGCAAGTCTTCTGAGAGATGCTAAAAACAGTATATCTACACCCCACATTTCCCATTCTTTTCTCAAACAAAAGTCATAGACAAAGCCTTTCTTTTTCTAGTATCACTTCTATGAATGCAATGAAAGAACCATCCCTCTCCATTTGTTAATTCCATCACTTTCAGAGGAAAATGTTAAGGTCTTAATCTAGTGATCGATTGCATTTGACATTTCCCAAAAAATTGGGGCATACAGCTGCGATCAATATGTTGGAGTTTAAAATAATGTTTTTGGTGGACTATTCCTTTTAATTTTTTTTAATGCCACAATGTTTTAAGGAGTTTGATCTTTTACTTTAAGTTTGCATGCATGGTATTTTCGGTTTCTTCCATTTTGTTTGGTTTGTTGTAGGAGTTAGCTGCTTGCATTCTTTAACAAGTATCAGGACCCTTTTTGGTACATCTCTGTATCCTGATTGTCAGGACAATAAAAAGAGGGTTTCTACCAGATCTTTTGTGTCGAGGCTCCTTTTGGGTCAATTCCTTGTGGACTCGTCGTGTGGTCACACATAAGATGTACATACATATGTTCAAAGAGAATGGATAAGAATTCAAAATTGTGTCAATTATTTCACACGTAAATTACCATTAAAGATCTTGACAAGGTGTCCTCTCTATGAGAAGGAGAGTAGGGCTTGTACAACCCAAAGTACATAACTACCATAGAGCCCAATATACCTTAAGGTTGATCAGGTAGAAGTTGAGGGATGTTGTTGCAACTTGGTGAAGACTGCCTTCTTCTTTACAATTGGGCAACCCTTTCCGAACAATGTCCAGTGATACACTAAGGAAGGAAATGTCCCTCTCTTTTATAGTGAGTGGGAGCCTATTGATGGTTCTTGATCTCCTCTCAATCATGCCATTAACTGACCAACAGTTGACTTGCCATATTTGGGTGTCATTTTGGGGCAAACATGGTGGCAAGCAATTGTCATTGAGATTATTGTGTAGCTTTCCATTCTCCAATGGAGATCTAAATTCATGAGAGATGTGCTGTGTATGTGCGCGAGCTGCTCTTGTCTTTGATGAAGTACCAAGTGGCTAAGCTTATTTGCAGGCCTCATATAGGGAGCTCAATTGAGGAGCTCATTTAAGGGTAGAGAGCTTGATTCAACAAGCTTATTCGAGAAGTTTGATTTGATGAGTTCATTTGAGTAGAGAGCTTGAATCAATGGTCTTATGGCTCATCTAGGTGTGGAGCATTTGTTGTGGTTGTTGGTGAATTTAGATTTGTCCTGTTCATATGATTGTCCCTGTATGGGCCTGTCTCCTTGGTGTATTTGGTTATCAAATATTCAGATGTCAATTACATGTATATGGAATTATGAATCAACTGGTGTGAATCATGAATTATGATAAAAATGTGACTCGTTAATAATATGTTTTTATATGAGTTGAACAATCTTCAAATGGACAGGGTTCATACCAACTGCTTAAAGTCTTAAACATTAAATGGACGTTTAAAATTTAAATGGGTGTTTAGAGAAACATGGTCGTAAGAAAACATAGATAATGACATGTTTGCATATATACAAACAACAATAACCTCTAGTAACTTGAAAAACTTGAGTGGATTGCATTTGACCAATACTTAGAACCCTATAGAAGTAAGTAATTTTGTATAAAATTGACAATGTAAACATGTTGAATTCTAACAAGTAAAAACAAATCGAGAACAACCAAATTCTGGATGATAGTGAAAACACGGTACATCCATAATAATAAAGTAGCTCATGAAGTAAAAAAATGTATGACTACAATCTAAATAGGTAAATCTAAAAGAAAATATCTAGGCATAATCTAAAAAATGCACAAATCTTACAAAAAATCCACATATCTATCAAAAGGTAATATACTTTTTGAAAATCATCAGGAGTAATTCAACAAAAATGCCCAAAAAAATAGCATAATTTTATCAATGATATGACCAACAGACTGAATTTATTTTAGTAAATCAGCCTACTGTACTCAATTTTTTGCTATAAAAATAAGTAAGAATAATTACAAAATGAAGAGATGTTTCAAAAAGAAAACATATGTTCAAACAGCCACTTAGTTCTGTTTAGGTCATGATTGAATGACTGTTTAAGCCTATTTAGGATAAATCAATTGAGATGGCCATTTAAATTATTTTGCCGGCTAAGCATTCCGTTCAGGCAGTAAATGGCACACATGCATCCTTGTGTGCACAACATTGCGTTGTCGTAATCTACCATTAACACACACACACAAAATTAGTTACCCCTTTCCATTGATTATTCATTGCCTTTAACGATAAATTACCGGCTTATTATGTTCAGGTGGTGCTCAAAGAACATTTGATTTTGGCGCTATTTAGAGATGACGTGAATATATACATTATTAATTATGTTAAACTCTCTTTTTTTCACTAACTAACTAATTTAATGAAGTATACACTACTGCATGAAGAATATCAATTCTATGTTTTGCCAAGGATCTTAGAATCTAAGAAGATGGCAAAATCTGGGCGTGCAAAACTAAAAGAAGCAGACCTCGAGTATAATGTTGCAAAGCAGGTTGAGAAAATGATGAGGTAAAGATTTAATTATGGTACCGTCCCTTCCAATGCAGTTTTAAGAAACATACAGGGTTCCTTCTTTATGCATATCATGCTACTAGTTTCAGGGGCATTTACCAAGTTGCAGATTTATTATTGGGAATCAACTCCACTACACTAGGTAGAATATACGTGGACACTGGACATGGTAAG
>JAMKQA010007643.1:0-19534 GCA_024699735.1 Posidonia australis | reverse complement strand
TCGTGTAACCCTATTTTAGACTCCAATTGAATAGAGAGAACTCTTCCCTCTTCTCTCCAGATCTAGGGTTTCATGTGAGGTTCATCTGTGGAGGATTGGATGCTTGCTTTAGGGGATGGTATTCTGATTTCTCCTTCTCCACTCGGCACAACAGGATAGAACTGTTATTAGTCTTCATTTTCCATTCATTTTTCTTGGTTTTTCAGGGTTTAAGCTAAATGTTTGGATATGCTATAGTAGTCACCTCATCATAGTTTAATGCATAATTTCATATTTCTAACTCACATTCACTTTTGATCTACCAATGATGCAATTATTGGAATGAGTTTTTGTTGATTTTATTATATAGATAATATCTTATCTACAATTTGAAAATTTTCTGTGCTCCATTCGCAATCTTCGTCAATGTTTTAATGTTGGTCGAAGATTTATGTTGTAAACTTAACTTTCTTCCATGTTTTAGCATTATTTTCGATGATCTATGTTCCTTAATTTTGTTTGATGAATGTTTTATTATGTTCACATAAGTTTTATATACAAATTTGGAGGTTTTCGCTCAATTATTCCATCATTTGCTAATTATCTGCTTGGGTTTTTGAAGGTTACGTACTTTGTTTTTCTGTTGCAATCTATGCTTTGTGTCCATCTTTAGACTCCAATTCTTGATGATCCAATCATTAGATCAGGGAGTTTCAAGTCTAGTTGAAGAGATGACACATTCATCTTTGTGATCAGGCTAAATTTCGCACAAGTTGAGCTTTCGATCAATGACTTCTATTTGACCGAAGTCGATGTCATGCAATAGATTTTTATTGCATTCTACTTTCTTTTTAGTTGATGTTCTCTTTGTTTTCGAAGACTTTTCACTTTTCCTGTGAGTAGCCAAATTAAGAGATCGAAACTTAGATTTCAGACATACGAGAGTGCCTAATACATTTCTCGTGCGTCATGGAATACTTACCCAATCATTAATTGCGATGATCACTTTATTCATTGTTTTCTCAAAGCCTTTCTTTGTTTTCCTTCATTTTATTGTAGTTTTCCTAGTCTTCTTGCTTTTTCAATAGATTTAGGTGGTAACTTCCTTTTTTTTTATGCTTTTTGGATTATAATTCCCTTGTTTCTTGTTTCCACACTTGAATCATTAACGTAATCCATTAATGCACCACTACATGAAATTTTTACGATTACTCATTTCATGGCAATATTGAAAGTTTGTATATTAATAATCCTCCATCCACATTGACTTTTGCAATGACAAAGTCACTCCTATTTGACTTGGTGGAATCTAGCATCATTAGATGAGCCAGATTTCCAAACAAATTGCTTTCTAATCGAGTCAATTTTCTTGGCTACACCTGATGCTAGGTGGAGCATCGAGAGGTAGTTGAAAGCACTGACTTAAGTAAAGTAACTCTACTACTTAGAAATAATAGGTTCCCTTTCCAACTATTCAATCTTGATATCAATTTATCAATGACAGTGTTCCAATCGACTGCAGTTGCTTCCTATTATGAAGAGGGAGTCTAAGGTTGAAGTGAGGTTGAAGCACAACCTAAAATATTACATAGGTTGTTTAACCTTTCACTTGGAATTTTGATTCTAGAAAGAGACGATTTGTGGTAATTTGTTTTGAGTTTGGAGCAAGTTTGGAAGCACCATAAGATTTTTTTGAAGTTTATGAATCCCTCCTTGTATGGTGAGAGAAAGAGGAAAATCTTATTAGTATATTAGATATTGAGCACTTCCAACCCATTGTTAAGGGACTTGATTCCACTAATCAATTGGTTTGATTGACCGAGAGTAAGCACTCTATTAAGATTATAAGTGACAAGGATGAAAAGAAGGGGAGATAGAGGGTCTCCTTGCTTAAGTCCATTCGATGTTTCAATTTTTTTTTTTGAAATACCATTGGTAAGTAACAAAAATTGGGTAGTAGTTACATACATTTTTATCCATTATACCCATTTGTCACCAAAATCAAAACCTATGAATGAATTGAAGAGGAAATTTCAACTTACATTATTAAAGACTTTTTCAAAATCTGATTTTATTTTGATCCCCTCTAAGCACGTTGAGTGGACAAATTGTAGTGTTTCCTAAGCTACAATAAAGCAACCATTGATATTTCACCCTTTGAGAAAAGCATTATGAGAATCATCAATCAGGTTATTTAGAATGGGGTTAAGTTTTTTTGTAAGGCACAATGATTTTATAAGTGTTGTTAAGGAGATTGATAGGCCTAAAGTCTTTCACTTGTTCAACCACATTTTTTTTCGAAAATGAAAGTGATAAAAGTTTGGTTTATAACCTTTAATACTTCATATCATCCAACTCTACAAAGAAGTCAATCATTTGAGAGAGTCCCTCTTTAATTAATTCCTAATAGTGTTGGAAAAAACTTAGAAGAAAACCATCAGACCATAGGAATTTATCTTCAATCAAGTTAAACACATTGTTCTTTATGTCTCATTCTGAAAAATAGTGCTCAAGTTGGTTAGGGTCGGGGACTTTGATGGGGAGAAGGTCCTAGTCCAAGCGATATGAGGGCATATGCCGGGGGAGGGGGGGTGTGGGTTTGTGGAATGAGTCATTTAAATTTTGTTTGATGGTCATTTATATTGAGGGAGGAAATGATGTTTTTTCTTATCCTACTATTAGTAATTTTGTGGAAGAATCTAGTACTATTGTCGCATTCTTTTAGCCATTGTGCTTAGGATCGTTGTTATTAGAAAATTTCTCTTGTAATTGTTAAGAGAAAAATCGACGATTCATTAAATTCATTCTTAATAGATGTATAAAGAGATCCATTTAATTTCTCAAAAGAGAATCTAATCAAATTAAAATCACCACCCACCACTCAATTTGCATTAACAAGAGAGTGGACGTGTCTATGTTCATTTAAGAAAGATAATTTAAGATGGGATAAGCACGGGCCATATACACCTGTTAACCACCAGACTACATGATATTGAGTAATTAGAAAATTGAATAGAAAGGGAGTGATTGCCATGCTAAGAAGTGGGTTTTGTGGTAAGGCAATTTTCCAATTTATTAGCATGCCATTGGATTGTTCCTGGACTTAGATGTCCACCCCCAATCGCCCTGAGGGTGGCTTGATTGAAGGTGACTGGTTTGGTTTTTGAAATAATCAGAAAATTAGTTTTAGATATCCTAACTAATTTTCGAAGTTCTCTTCTTTTCACACTACCATCCATTCCTCTAATATTCCAAGGCGTGTTAATTTAATTGAATTAGGGATAAAAGAAAGTAGCAAAGATGTCTTGTGCTTCAATGTCATTAATCAACTTAATTCCAGTATTAGTGTATGACCACAGAAAGATCTAAAATTTGGGATAGAATCCTAGTGAATCACAACATCTGCAATTACTTCATCATCCGTAGTATCTGAAGAGGAGACCCTACCATTAAAGAAGTCTGAGTTGACAAGGCAAGAATAGCAAGAGCAGGGAGAGGGGGCATGTTGGGCATTATGAGCATTCAATGTACCTTGTAGTAAGAGAGGGGGCTGGTTCTTTTGTGGAATGTTGGCAAACAAATTGCATCATATATCGTTCAATCTTTTGACTTTTCGAGTAAGTTTAATGGTGGCTCGCTAATGTCTCAATGGGGATTTTTTTTTTTTTTTTTTGTAAACGGTAATCATTAATATAAATTAAGTAAAAGTTTCCTAGAGTATCGTAGGATACTACATAATCAAATTACACAGCAGGGTGACCAAAAAGTGTCACAAAATAGCTGATACACAGAAGCTCAAAACTCAGAAATGTTACATATTATCAATTAACCAAAAGTTAATCAAAGCTGAGGGTTATCGCCCTGTAGAGCAGGGGTTCCAGTATCATACTCCATATCATGTTGGGGATTGTTAGGAGCCAACGAACTTTGCTCCAAGTCCCTCTTTTGCTGGAAGGATGATATTGAACACATATTTTCATTCTTTTCAAAACCTGTGGCCAAAGAATCTACCCAACAGTAAAACAGTGAAGTAATATCATTGATAATCATATAGGGGTTTCTGTGGATGCCCCTGAAAATTCTATTATTTCTCTCCTGCCAAACAGACCATAAGACTACTTGTACAAAAGTATGAGAACCAGTTAATGATGTTTCGAATTTCAGCAAAGGAGGAATCACAAATAAGTCTTCAATGGAGAGAATAACAGGATATATGCACCCAACAGTAAAAGCCTTCCAAATGGACTGCGTGAAAGGACAATATAAAAAAAATGCTCGACAGATTCATAAGTATTACTGCAGAATATGCATGATTCATTACCAGACCAACCTTTTTTTAGTAGATTATCCTTTGTCAAGATTTTATTGCAAAGAACTAGCCATGCAAAAAGTTTGGTTTTCAGTGGCACCCAACAATCCCAAATTTCGTGCAAGTATTTGAATCTATGTCCACCATCATTTAACATATCATAACATGATTTAACTGTGAATACATTACTGGTGGGTTTCCATATTAATAAGTCCTGTCCAACTGTTAGTCTTGCATTATTGAGAATGATTAATAATGAATCTACTTGATCATGTAATAACTCAGAGTCCTCAAGAGTCAAAGGATTGATAAATAAATTATTTGGGTCTGCAGCATTAATTTCTAAAATTTTAGAGACAGAAGCTTTTTTAAATTTAACCAAATGATATATGTCAGGCAAGCTATCTTTTAATTTTTCACCATTCCACCATTTATTTTCCCAGAAAATAGTGTTTCTGCCATTATGAACCTGAAAATCCGTAAATCCATTAATAATATCAAAACAATTTTTGAGTTCCAACCATAGTGATGAGGATCTACCATTTGACATATTGAGAATAGCCCCGGAACCATTCTTAGCAAAGTATTTTGCTATGACTACCTCTTTCCATTTCAATGAGTAGGAGTTAGATAATAATTGCCAAAGCAACTTGCATTTTAGTGCCAAATTGAAATATTTCAAGTTAATAATATCCTAACCTTTTTGTTCTTTTGATCTACAAATTGTTGTCCATTTAACTAAATTACGGACAGAGTTAGAAGATAATGAGTTCCAGAGGAATCTGAACGGAGATTTTCATTACGTCACAAAAAGGATAGGATCTGACATCATCCCCAATCATTGATTATAAATCGGCAACAGATCTTATCATCCATGAATGCTGCGCTTTTACATGTATTGTTGACCAAATTGTTATTTCATAGACATTTTCAAAATGCAATAGTTTGTAGAGAGGTGAAATGAAAAATAAAAACCAAGCTTTCATTTCATCATTGGGTTCTAGAATACATATATCTAACAGAGAGAAATCATTCCGCAGTCCTAACTCATGACCCCTCCAAATTTTTTACGTCTGAGTGCACATAAGTGGCGGAAAACTACAGAATAACTTAGTAGATATTTACAATTTTTGCTTGTGGATCCTACAATATTTGCTTGTATCTTATGTTAAGTTGTTTCTCACTTCTTTCCCAGTTTTCAAGTGGACTCTTATGTCTAAGCACATACTTCTGTGCCAGGGATCCATGTTAATTAGAACTGCTGGAAGGCGGAAGATGCTGACGAAAAGCAACCGCGAGCTCAGATCTACCACCACCACTGCCGCCTCCCGCAGATCCACCACCGCCACCCTCGCCTCCCGCAGATCCTCCACCACCACTGCCTCCCGTAGATCTGTGATCCGCGGGCTCAGATCTGGGCGAAGATGCTGACAAAAAGCAACCGCGAGCTCAGATCTACCACCACCACCGCCGCCTCCCGCAGATCCACCACCACCACCCCCGCCTCCCGCAGATCTGCGATCCACAGGCTCAGATTTGGGCGAAGATGTTGTCGAAGTTCGAGACGAAAAGCAACCGCGTGAAGGGGCTGAGCTTCCACCTCAGGAGGCCATGGATCCTCACCTGCCTCCACAGTGGGGTCATCCAACTCTGGGACTACCGGATGGGGCCATGGAGCACGACGGGTCCGTGCGCGGCGTCCACTTCCACAGCTCCTAGCCGCTCTTCGTCTCCGGTTGGGGTGGGGGCAGAGGAACGTCTTGTTCCAGCCTCCGGACAGAAGAACGTCTTGTTCCAGCCATCGGTCTCTGGCTGTCGGCCGACTCGGTGTTTTGCAGGGGGTGGTCTGCCACACGTCGACGGAGTTGGGCAGCGGTCATCTCGCCGGGGAGGGTTTCGGACAACAAGATCGCTCTGGAAGGCACTGCGAGGGCCAGGTAAATGGCTCCGGCGAGGTAATCTCTTCCTCTGAGCCTGTTAGTTCTGTGCCTGTCCTCTTTGGCTATCTCGACACTTTGTCGACTGGTCTGTGCCTGCCCGGGAAATCTCTAAGTTACGCTTGTGATGATGTCTGTGGTCTGGGTATGGGAGAGATTTTCCTTTGTATCTGAAGGGAGTTTCTTACCCCTTCCGGCTCCTCCAGCGTATACCTTCGACAGGGCGGTAGGCTTTTGCCGGAACTCCTGTTCCGGCAACCGGTTGAGGCGGGAATCCCTATGCACTGCCACGCTTACAGCCTTTGCAGAACACACTCTTGATACAGTGTGGAATTACACTGCCTATTATCCTTCATCTGTTACGCATTATAATTGATCTATTTTATTCTAATTGGACATTGTTTTTCAAATCATTCTCTGGTTGATTTGGAATGAAAGGAACAATAGGTTTTTCAAATCATTCTCTGGTTGATTTGGAATGATTACCAATGATATCTTTTCATTGTTTTACTGTTGGGTAGACTCTTTGACTACAGGTTTCGAAAAAAGTGAAAATACACGTGCAATACCATCTTATCAGCATAACTGAGTTGTTGAGCATAGTTTATTGGCTCCCAGCAATCCCCAATGAGATGGAGTATGATTCTGGAACTCCTGTTCTTCCCATGCGTGATTAACTTCTGGTTAATTGATAATATGCAGCTTGCAGTTGTTGAGATTTTTTGCTGAAATTTTTTGGTTCATAAGATACTTGTAATATTTTTTGGTCACGTGGTGTGACGGGGTACCATACTTGTAATATTTTTTGGACATTATTTTTTTTAGAGGCTGTAGAGCTTATGGATATGTAATATTTGTGGACCTCTATATTTCTTATCTGACATTAAGGCGGAAGAAATAATATCTATCTCAACCGTTAACGAAAAAATCTTTTTTTTTTTGCTTGTGTTAGAAAAATGGAGTGAGTAGAATAGTTGGTCTGAGGGTCCCGTAGGCCATAGCGTCCATTGAAATGAAAATAACTAATGACTCAAAACATGCCACATCATCATGAAACTAAAATGGATTTCTTTGCCCTTGTGTCCTTGATATGACTAATGATCTCTCAATCCATTTTTTGCCATCAATCAATCAAATTGATGATTTTAATCCTCTTCTGGAGGAGATCAAAGCTTATCCTATTGGGACATAAAGTTGGAAAAGCCTGCAATGCTATTTACGGACATATCATAGTTGAGAGCGATGCTACGTTTCCTATAAAGTGGATTAATGGAGAAAATAATAACAAACCATGGAGATTCTGGCACTTACTGCATGAAACTTCCAAAGATTTCTCTTCCTCACATGATTTTGTTCTGAATTATGTAACTATAGAACAAAAAGGAGGATGCTCATAAGTGGTGTGAGTTTGGTGTAAGGCGGCAGCTTGCAGCAGCATGATTTAGAGTATTCCGGAATCCTAATTCTAACCTTATATATATGTGGGCTTTATCTTTGTTTCATAGGAACAGGCTCGGCTTATGGTCAATTAAAAAAAAAAAAAAAAAAATCTCATGAACCATGGACACAGTCAATGAAGACTAAATCATTCAATCATTCATCCTCAACCCTAAATCTCATTGCGACACGGTCACAGACCACTCTTCACTTCTCCCTCCGCTTTGAAGTCTCAATCTCCAGTTAATCGCCCCTCAACCTCTTCAGAGATCTCCTCTCTACTAGTCTGCTAATTGCCCCTCCACCTCTCCGAGAATGTGACGACTATATGACCGAACAAAGAAGACTTTCATGCTTCTTGCTCTTGGGATGAGATATGCTGAATCTAATGATCTTTTTATTTATCTAAGGGGAAGTATTTCTATCTTGCATCAATTCTGTTTATAGTTTCTGTAAAAATTACACCATCAGTAGGACTAGAATTGTTGTTAGGTTTATTTTTCCTTATGTTTTCTTTTCACAGTAATTATTTCAATAGTCGATTTATTTTTGAGTCTCAATCTTTATAAAAGGTCCCAGTTAACTTTGATTAGTCAATGAATCTCTATTTAGATTGTGCTTCTTTTGTGTGATATTGATAAATTTTTGTAAGAATATGCAGTCTTTGTTCATAGAATTGATATACTATTTTAATATGTTTCTTTTGTTCCCAATGAAATGTCATAGTATCAACTCTTATGATGTTATTAGGAGTCAATAAAATGATTATCTTATGTTCAATTTAGATCATAAAAATTTCATGAAATACTATCAATCTAGTTTTAACGACGAAAAAAAACTCATCTGTTTCATCTATTAATCTTATTTATCATCTATTATCCTAACGGGTAATTAATAAGGTAGTGGTTAGAATTTTTTAAGATAAATATTTATACCCGACCCATTAGAAAAGAATAGATTAAGATTAAGATAGACTTAAATCCGACCCAAGTGGATGTTGACTGAGCTATTGAAGATTGGCTGTTCAACGCAGCAAAAGTTCCTCCCTCTAGAATTACGACTTGGACTACCATTTCTCCCTTCCATCCTTTCATCACCACCACCACACTTCTTTAAAGACGACGAAATTTATACCTCTCTGTGGAATTACGACTTGGACTACGATTTCTCCCTTCCATCCCTGCGGCCAAGGAATGGTGCGGAACCGCGTCTCCAACCCCATGCTCCAGCTCTCCGTCCCCAACAACGAAATCGTCTTCGACGAGTTCCTGTAATCAATCTTCTTCTTCTTCTTCCATTTCGAAGTGAAAAAAAAGTGATTTTTTTTGTTGTTGCGATTTGTCAGCACACGTAGTGGGACTTTCAAGGAGGGAGATCTGCTCGTCAACAAGTATGGGATGCGGATCGTTTCTCAGAATGAAGCAGGGGAGGTGAAGTTTTTGCTGTTCTTGGTTTTTCGTTACCGTCGCTTCACGTTGTCTATGTTTTTGTGCCCGAGAAGAGACTGGATTGTGTTTGGTAATTCTATAGATTAAATCTCTCTTCATTTTAATTCCTTTTTTTCTCTCTAGATTTTGTGGTTTTCTGATCAAAAGAAAGAGACTTTAGAAGCCTAAAGATGTGTATGTTTTTTTTTATTCATGCATTGATGGTGGTTGGCAATTGGGTAACCAAAAGCTGTTAATTATCGTAATTGTTTGTCAGATCCCCTAGGAAACTATGGAGATCCTTAGGGAGGGTTTGTGCACTGGAAATGAAATGACACCAAGGAAAAAGAAACTATTTTTCCTTTGACCAAAAAATGTGTTCAAAATGATGGTGTTTTCGCACATTTTTTGTTAGAAAGTTAATTTCTTTGGTTTCCAACACAAGCTTAAAATGTCTCTTTCTTTCCCTTTTCCACCCATAAAGGTAGAAATTGAAACGAAAATATTTTCCCTGTTTTTCACATGTGTACAAACACTTTTGTTAGAGTCAAATGGAAAGTAAAATCACATGATTTCATTTTCCATTCTTTTCCTTTCGACTCTATATTTTCCTTTCCTTCGGTTCCCATGGCACTAGAGTTGGAGTGAATGCTAAATTCTTAAATTATGTGGCTTGATTTTTATTGATGAACCATTACACTAGACCCAAGTGGTGTGTGCTATTGCGATATCGTATATTTCTCCTAAGGAAGACAACCATTCCAAACAAGAGTGGTACCCTTTGTTTGCTTATTGGAGTTTCCTCTACTTTGTTTTTTTGTTGGGCTCTCTGGATTCAGAACTTATCTAGAAGCAGAATTTGTGACTGAACTTTCGTGTTTCGTGTGTTGCGATTCATCCTAAGAGCTGAGATTGTCAGGAAAGAACTCCTAATTCCTAAATGCAACAGCTTTGTTAATTTATTTTACATTTGGATTTTGTGTGATGGCTGCTGTCTCTGTGCTTAATAGGTTGATCTTTTACACGTGTTATTTTGTTTAGCAATGAGCGGATATGCTAGTGCTCTCTTTTTTATTATCTGAAGTCTCTGTTGCAAATGTAACTTGTATACAGACTATTCCTATGAGTGTGTCAGATGATCAGTTGCAATTAGTTGACATAGACACAATCAAAGTGATTGGGAAGGGTAGTGGTGGAATTGTACAACTAGTTCAGCACAAATTTACCCGCCAATTCTTCGCTCTCAAGGTTATTGCTGATCACCTTATGACTTGATGCTTCCTTATTTCTTTCTTTCTTGTAGATTTTATGAAAAAGTTGCATATGCAGATATCCTATTTAGAAAATGATGTGTTACCAGTTATCACTGCATCAGGCCCTTTGGTTACAATTTTATCATGATAACAATATAGTTAAGTACATCAAGCATCCATTTTGTTTATTTTTAGAAGTACTTTTACACAAGATATTTTTATTTTCAGGTTATTCAAATGAGAATTGAAGAGAAAGAACGAAAGCAACTTGCTCAAGAATTGAAGATAAACCAATTTTCTCAGTGTCCCTTTGTCGTAGTGTGTTACCAATCCTTTTATGACAATGGTGTGATATCTATTGTCTTGGAATATATGGATGGTGGCTCATTAGCTGATCTTTTGAGGAAAGTCAAGACAATTCCGGAGCCATATCTTGCTGCAATCTGTAAACAGGTCAGCATCATTGTATATATAAAAGAAGAATCTCAGTGTTTTTCTTGGATGTAATATATATTCATCTTCTTAAATGCAATGCATGATTACCATTCCTTTATTTAAGCAATCAGAGAATTAGACCTTTTGACTTTTGTAGGTTGTCAAGGGATTTATCTATCTTCATCATGAAAAGCACATAATGCATCGGGATTTGAAGCCATCAAATATATTGATCAATCACAGGGGAGAAGTCAAGATAACTGATTTTGGTATCAGTGTTATATTGACAAGTACTTATGGTCAACGAGATACTTTCATTGGTACCTTAACCTATATGTCTGTAAGTATTAACAAATGGAACCACTTGTACTTTGATATCCTATCTCATATTACCAGAATATGGATGACTACAAACAACAGTTTTGCATTGTTAAACACCCACACTTATTTTGCCAGCCAGAACGCATTAAAGGAGGACATTATGACATTATAAGTGACATTTGGAGCTTGGGACTAGTTTTACTGGAATGTGCAACTGGACAATTTCCATATCCTCTTCCTGCTGGAAACCCAGGTTTGGATAGCGTTTATGAACTTCTGGAAGCAGTTGTAAATCAACCAGCACCACGTGCATCACCAGATCAATTTTCTGTTGAGTTCTGCTCATTTATTTTGGCATGGTAATGATGCCACCATGTTGATGGAAATATTAGAAACTTTTTTTTTCTTTCAGAACTGCTGAAGTAATTTTGTTATTGCTCAGCTTTCTGGTTTAACTGAATTATATATGTTTTTTTTTTCCAAAAAAACCTTGCTTTTCATATTGATACAACTTCATTTCTTCTTAGTTTTTACAGTTGTAATATTTCATCATGATAGGCTTGCTAGCTGGCTCAAAATTATCTGCTTCCTTGAAACTTGATCTTGATGTAATTATTTCACAATGAGATTTTACTATGTTAGAGTTATGATGTTATGTGGTTTATGTTATTTGGGTTATCGAATATCTGTTTATCTATATGAGAAACCTTATATATGTGACCTCATATCCTAATCAATAGATGATCTTCTTCTTTTTATCTAATCTCACATGATACCAAAGTACAAGGAGAAAACTTAGGATTTTTCAACACACCCAATACAACCTCGTCCCCTCCACTCCTCCACCATCATGGAGTCTTCTCAGCCAGTCAAGGCCACCCGTCGGCCTCGCCCCACCCTCCCAGGCCACCCACTGTCTTTGTCAAGCCAGTCCAAGCCATCCGTTGCCGTCGTCTCGCCCTCCTAGGCCACCCGTTGGCTCCGTCCAGCTGCTCCAGGTTGTCTGTTGGCGTCATTCTGCCCTTCCAAGCCACCTACCGATGCCGTCCAGCCTCTCCAGGCCATCATTAGTCGCCGACGACACCTCCTAGACCTTCCAAGCCACCCGTCAGTGGTTTCTAGGTCCTTCACGCCAGCCAACGGTCAGTCCAGGGCTCACCGGCGCATGTTAGGCTGCCAGTGACATGTTTCGTCTCCTCCGATCCACCTGTAGGGGTAGTCTAGCCTCTCTTGTGCCGTGATCTGGTGTATCAGGTCATGTTTTAGGCCTTCCTCACGTCTCTTGTCTCTGTTGTGTGTGGATACGTCACATCCACTCGCGATGAGAAATCTCATTCATCTTTTGTGTGTTTTTTCTCTTTATTTATATTCGGAATATGGGTTCTTGAGACTCCTTGGTTAAAAATCTTAGTGGAACTTCTAAAAAATTAAATGGAAAGAACTACCTCATTTGGTCACAAAGTTTCGAGACATTTGTCATTGCACATTGGAAGTTAAAAGCATTTCACACATCCGCCTTCTGATAGTAAAGTCGACACATATGAGGATTGGTTTGTTATTAATGTGACTATTGTTTCTTGACTGGTTAACAGTATGGAGTCATTTGTTGCACAGGACGTTATGATATTACGCTCTGCAAAGAAGATTTAGGACACTATATGTCTAACATATGGCCACGAGAAAAATATCTCTCGGATATTCGAGATATATGCATAGTTGTTCATTTTGCCAAGGGGATCAGTCAGTTTAGGAGCATTTCACCACCTTTCGTGCATTCCTTGATGAGCTTGATCTTTGTCAAACAATGACAGTTGACATTACTCAGTTACGCCGTTATCGTGAAAAGCTTACTGTTGTCGCTTACATATCTAGTCTGAACTTGGATCTCAGTTCACAGATACGAGGGTAAATATTGGGTGTTGATAGTGTTCCTAACCTGTAGACAATATTTGCTAAAGTTCTTCGGATTTCCACAACCACTCCTCATGTCGTCTAAGAACAATCAGTGATGGCAGTTCCACGAGGTCATAGACGTGGTGGTTCTAGAGGGGGAGGTCATGGACGCGGTGATGTTGGGGAACAACCACGATGTTCACACTATAGACGCATGGGATATAGAGTAGACAAATGTTGGAATATCATTGGTCGTCCTTAGACTACGTATGTTACTATTGAGCCATCTATTACCACTTCCTTCAATGAAGAGTAGATGGTATCCATTTTTCAAGCAGATTATGAACGGTTCCTGTAGCTAAAGGTCGTTGACTCCATTGCCACAGCCTTTCATGCTACTTCCTTAAGTATTAGTGTCCTCCTAGCCTCTAAGGATACCTCTTGGATCATGGACTCAGATGTCTCATCCCATATGATAGGTGACCCCTTTTTACCTGTTTGTCTCAGCTCTCTGATGTCCGTTCTGTGACCATTGCAGATGGTTGTTCTTGTTCTGTCAGTAGAGAAGGAGTTGTGCAGGTCTCTTCTCAATTGTCCCTTAACAAAGTCCTTTATGTACCTGAATTTTCAGTGAATCTTCTTTTCATTAGTGCCATTACAAAAAAATTACTTTGTTATGTGACTTTTTTTTCCTTTTCACTGTACTTTTTAGGATTTACTAACGGAGAAGAGGATTGATTTGAGCCATGATTGAGGCAATGGTGTGTATGTTCTGGTCCGTGATGATATACCTTGAGACCTTACATCTGTGGCATCTGCATTGAGTCCTCAATCTTATGGCATCACCGGTTAGGACATCCATCACTTCAGAAGTTACAACAAACATTACCATGTGTCTCTGTTTCTCCTTTTTAGTATGAGTCGTGTGAGCTAGGAAAGCACCATCGTACTTCCTTTAAGCATTTACATCTTGTGTTTAGTAAAAGTCTATTTGAATTAGTCCATTGTAACATCTAGGATCCTGTTAGAGTTCCATCTGTATCGGGTCATCGTTATTATATTATTTTTATTGATGATTTTTTAATAGTGTTATGGATTTATTTGCTTAAGGATCGATGTCATATGTTTGATGTTCTTAAAAATTTTATTACTAAAATAAAAAACTAGTTTGATGTTGCTTCAAAGTGCTTGCATACAGATAATGTGCTTGAGTTTGTCTAATCTAGTGTTCAATCTTTTTGTGTTTCTCTTGACATCACACATCAAACCACTTGCCTTCACACCTCACAATAGAATAGCATTGCTGAACGCAAACACAGACACATTCTAGATATCACTTGCACTCTTATGTTACACTTGAATGTCCTAGAATTTTTATGATCTGATGTGGTTCTCACCGTCACATATCTCATTAATAGAATGTCTTCTACACCCCTAGAAGGAGAAGTTTCCATTCGATGACTTCAACCAGACAAAGAGTTGTTTTCTTTACCATCAAAGATTTTTAGGTGTCTTGTTTTTGTTCAGGATCTTTCTCCTGATCTTGATAAATTGTCCTTTAGATCCATCAAGTATATGTTTTTTAGTTACTCTCGTACACAAAGGGGTACCGATGTTTTCATCCTCCAAACAAACGGTATCTGGTGTCTACTGATGTTACTTTTTTTGAGACCACAACTTAACATGATGTTCAGGTTAATGGTGAGCATCCTTCTCTTCCTTCTATTGTTGGCCTTCCATCTACAGGTGTTACTCAGGATGTTCTTACAAATATGACGGAGCCGCCTCCTGTATAGGTATATTGTCATTGTCAGAAGACAAACCTGCCTCCTACGTCAGGCCCATCCTCCTCTGTAACTGTAAATCCACCTTCAGCTGCTTCTGACCTCCCAATTGTACTTTCTAAGGGTACTCATTCCTCTACAATTCATCCTATTTCACATTTTGTTTCTTATGATTTTCTTCATCTTATTTTCCGTATTGCCTTGTCTATTTCCTTTAAGTCACTTCCTAGGAATTATGAGGAGGTCCTATTACATCCAAAATGGAAGGCAGCCATGGATAAGGAAATAGTAGTATTCTCAGATTGTGGCACTTGGAAGTTGGTGATCCGTATTGTCGGGACTACCATAGTTACCTGTAGATGGATATACACTATCAAGTACAATGCCGATAGCTCCATTGACAGGTATAAAGCATGATCAGTGGCTCATGACTTCATACAAACTTATGGGGTTGACTATGATTAAACTGTCTCACCTGTTGCACGTCTCAACTCCATCAAAGTACTATTATCAGTTGCTATTAATAACTAGCTCGATGTCAAGAATACTTTTCTATATGACGATCTAGTGGAACCTGTATTTATGAAGCAACTTCAAGGATATGTTTGCTTAGGAGGAGGATAAAGTATATAGGTTGAAGATAGCCATTTATGGGTTGAAATAAAGTCCCAGAGCATGATTTGAAAAATTTAGTCAGGTGGTTATGATAGGTGGGTTTCGGAGATGTGCAGTTGACCACTCTGTGGTCTATAGGAGGACACAACATGGATGCGTCTTGCTGGCAGTCTATGTTGATAATATACTGTTGATAGGTAGTGATAGAGTGGGTATCAGGCAAATAAAGGAGCACTTTAGGATACATTTTGTCACTAAGAATATGAGTAAACCACGATATTTCTTTGGGATTGAGTTTGCCTATGGAAAACAGAGAGTGGCACTATCACAGAAAAAGTATGTTCTCGACCTTCTCCAAGAGACAGGATTGTTGGGGTGCAAGCTAGAAAGTACTTCCATTGATCAGACACCATCATTCTAGAATATTGTTTCAAAGTTGTTGGAGGATCCTGGCCAATACAGACGCTTGATTGGTAAACTTATATATTTGACAGTGATACGACTAAACATTTCATATGTTGTCGGTTTCCTAGGTCAGTTCATGCATGAATTCAGAAAGGTACATTGAGATGGAACCTTACGGGTTCTTGCTAATGTCAAAAGTGCACCTGGAAAGGGATTAATGTACAGCAAAAGTGGTCACTTGAAGATAGAAACGTATTCAGATTCAAGATATGCTGGAGACAAAGAAGACAGGTAGTCTACATTAGGATTCTATATATATGTGGGAGGAAATCTTGTCACCAGGTGTAGTAAGAAGCAGAATGTAGTATCTCGATTCAGCATTGAGGCAAAATACAGGCTCATGGCACAAACGACCTGTGAACTAATGAAGATCAAATCACTCCTGTTAGAGTTTGGTTTCACGGTTGAAACACCTTTGCCTATGCATTGTGATAACCAAGTAGCTATGTTCATAGCAAGTAATCCCACCTTTCATAAGCAGACTAAATATATAGAAGTTGACTGCCAATATATTAGAGATATAAGGATGCAGGGAATTATTTCAACACCTTATACTCAATCATCAGAGCAGCTGTCACTAAAGGATTGAGTGTAGGGGTTTGTAACCCCTTATGTATCAAACTGAACATGAGAGATATATATATTCCAGCTTGAGGGGGAGTGTTAGAATTGTTATGTTTTGTAGTTTAGTGGTTTATGTTATTTGGATTATTGGATATCTATTTATCTATCTGAGAAATCTTATATATGTAACTTCATACCCTAATCAATAGATGATCTTCTTCTTTTTCTCTTATCTCACATACTAAGCTAAAGAGATGATGGACTTTCGTCACAAATGAAATAGTAAATAACGTTGCATGCTGCTCTCATATTTCTGCCAGTGATGTAGATTAGCCACTGGATTTTTATTAGATTACCTTACTTCTCTTTCAGCTTTCTAGATTATTGTAATATATCTTGCTTTCTTAGCTTCTGAACCCCTTGCCTATTGGTGCCGGTAAAAAAACTTAGAACAACACGGTACATGCTTGAACTTTTAATTTAATTGTGATGGCAGCAAATCTTTGTTTTCTTGTCCTTTATTTGGAAACCAAATCATTCTAAGAGTCTAGATACAGAGGGACAGATAAAAAACTTCAATTATTCCCAATATCTATTGAATGTGTTGTTAGAATACAATTACCTTGGCACTTTCTCTGATATAAGCATCTGATGTCATTAATTTTAAATGAGACTCATGTTATTCTAATCTTAAAGATGCCATGTGTTTATCAAGAGAAAAACTTGAAGACATTGTATTTCGTAAGTATCATTGTTGTTTATGCTCTCTTTTTCTTGTGAAAATGGACATTTAGGTCTCCCCTAGATAGATAGATTAATATTAATTTTGCTTTCAGCGTGCAGAAGGAACCAAAGGATAGGCAGCCAGCGTCTGAGCTTCTGGTGAGAATGCTTTTCTCCTCACAGTTCAATTGCTTTGATGCACCCCTTTTCTTCTGCTAAGATTTACTCATTTTCTGTATCAGAAGCATCCTTTCTTGAGCAAGTATGACGACTTAAACATAGATCTTGCAACCTACTTCACCAATTCTGGATCATCACTTGCCACATTCTGACTGATCTTTTTTAAAGTACATTCGGCATTCAAATTCTTCTTTGCTTCCACCTTAGTCCACTTGGGCCGTCTACCATTTACCGAGTGCAATATGTGTTCATGATGTGGTTACTTTTGCTGCACATGCAGTCACCTGCGGATTAGCTTCTTAAACTCACAGTTGGCCAGTAATGCTGTACGGGTATTTTTCTACAGGCCAAAAACTTGAGTGCATGATTTTCGATGCTGATGAAATCAGATGGGAATTCAGGTGGGTTATTTGAGTATTTTTGGTAACTGGGGTTATACTCTTAGGTTGATATGGCCTCTTGTAATTCTTGCCATGCAAATGAAATATACGGATTTGTGTTTTGTATCTTTCAGGAAATTTCTAGTCTTGTATCCTGCATGTATTAAATGTGCCCTCATTTTCTAACCTGTAATGTTTTTTGATAATTTAAAATAGTTGGATCCTATTTTAATTTGTACATATAATATCATAGTTTTTATTAAACAAAACTTCTTGTTGCTTCGCATTTGACACTCAAAACGGTCAGATTCTTTCCAACAAGGGGAGTTTTACCCATAACAACTATTTACTTTGTCGACAACTTCGTGTGGACTCTGGATCGGAGAGCAACATCAGATGTTCTGTAGAGTAGAATCACATTGATATAAGTATTCATTCAGTTGTCCTGTTTGTCTTATTTTTTATTTATTTGCCAAAGTAATGAGTCTTCTGCGCGTATATAAATATATATATTTATATATATATATATATAGCAAAAAGTTTAGATGACGACATGTTCTTTTTTTGCATATTTGAGGACAAGTTGATATAATCGTTGATGTTATTTCTTACGGTTGAGGATGAAGTAACGATTTTTTTTAACATTGTGTACTTTTTAATGGGTAATCTTACCTCTATTGTAATTATATCTTACCTTTATTGTCTTTAATTTTGCTTTCTCTTAACTGTAATCCGTTCACGCATATCTTTGTTGCTTTCATTGCATATCCTTGTATACTTAACACTGAATTATTATGGAGAAATGTGATAATAAAGCGATTTTTTTCTTGTTCGTTAGTTTTTATAAAATATAAACATACAAAACATATAGATTGTCATTACACTGAAATATGTAACTATGAAATTGATATTGTAGTTACTTCATACTAAAAATGTATGTAAATGACACTGAAATCGTAATAAGATGTCACTAAAAATGTATTAAAATTACACTGAAATATGTTTTAGTGACATTGAGATTGTATAAACATCTATAATAATGGTTAGTCATAAAGAGTTTAGTGTTTAGTTATTTTTTTCAGTGTTGAGAGTAACTGCTATTTACAAATATGAAAATGTATGTAAATGACACTGAAATTGTAATAAGATGACATTAAAAATGTATTAAAATTATACCAAAATATGTTTTAGTGACACTGAGATTGTATAAACATGAAACTGAAATTGTATGGACATGAAATTGAATTATGTTTTTTTGAAACTAAAAATTTCTAATCATAAAGAGTTCAGTGTTTAGTTATTTTTTCCAATGTTGAAGGCGTAGAGTGAGTTTGGGAGAGGGCAAGAGGAAGAGAGGCGGTTGTGCATTTGGGAAGAAATGTGTTGATGTAGAGAGGTAGAGGGTAAAGCTGACACAATTTTATTTGGTTGTTTGTTTTTTATTTTTTTTTGAAAAATGAATGTGCGGGTTTTTTTGGTTTTTTGGCAGGCTGATTATGGTTACCACCTATTGATTAGTCGTTTCCATTACTGTATTGATAGATTAAAGGATCCTGTGGTTGAGATTAGTGGCTCTTTTAGAGTTTTTAAGGACATGTTTGCAACAAAACTGTTCCCTATATATATATATATATATATGAGTACAGTTCTCCTACATGCTCCCTCAAATCTCAAAACCACCAATAAAAACGGTTTCTGGTTTTTTTTTTTGAATTTTAAAAATCAAATCCATTTCCTCCCCTCCAAATCAAAACCCTACCTATTTAAACCAACCCCACCCTCCATCCAAACCCTACGACAGCCGCCCGCACTCCCCATCCTGAAGCTCTCTG
>JAMKQA010007642.1:0-29269 GCA_024699735.1 Posidonia australis | reverse complement strand
CCGTCCCCCCCCCCCCCCCTCCCACACTCCTACCATACAACCCTCCCATCACTAGCCAACTCCTCCAAAACCCATCCATCTTCCTCCCATCTCATACGCCCACTACACAACCACCCTCCCACAACTGATCCCCTCCTCTTCAACCCAATGTTGGACGTTGTGACCATGTCAGTGACAACTCGTATGGGCATAAAAAGGCCAAATGCGACCGGTAAAGTCACGACGAAAAACCAAGGCAAAAGCTAAACAACAAGGAAAAAAAGCTATGGAGCCGCCACCTAATCTCTTTGAAAACAGGAGATAAGGAAAACCGTATGAAAAATGAAATACGATGAAAACAATGCAAATATGTTATCATCTGTGCCAAATGAACGTGACACATGCATCATTTTGTGCCAAAAAAAGGGTAAGGACCCATGTAATGCACAAGGAAGGTGTTGGCACCCTTGTGCAGTCTATCTTTCTTTGCTAACTTGCTCACATGTGTGGCCAAGGCAAATGCATGCTTACGCCTTAACTAGTATCTTGATGAATGCTAGTTACCTTGCAAATGGATGTGGAAATCATGCAAGGAAACAGGTCTGAAATGTGGGAATCAAATTCAAATTGAAAAGCCTAAGCAAAATAGGGCTCAACCCTATCGCCTGTTCATTGGGCCAGGGCATTTGTGCTAGGAAGGTGTGCTAGGAAGTTGCACCACCTTCTTGTGCCACATAGTTGCGCCCTAGGTACTATGTTTTAGACAATGGGCTTCATCGCGGCAATGGTGGATTTCATGCATTCAAATGGTGCAACCAAGCATCTAGGAAGCATTTATGGATGCAAATGAACCCTCCTAAGGATTTAAACCAGATCCCAGATGTTCCATCACCTCTCCCCATCTCCACTACCGGTTGTTGGGTTTCATTGGTGCTTATGACCATGGAACCCGACCACGAGCCCCGAGAGCCTTTTGCGACATCAATGGAGAATGGAAGGAGTGAAGGGGAAGAAGAACATGTGATACGAATGCCTTGAAACACAAATACAACTCCTCCTCGCCCACGTTGGGTCATGCTGGAGTTCTTAGTTTCGTTAGGCCATTAATGAGGCCATGAGCACAAGAAGCTCATCTATGGGCACTTTGGAGGATGGAGGGGAAGGAGAAAAATGTAGGATACACGGTGATGGGTAACGACCCATGCTCAACGGCCAACGGCCTCATACAGAAGGTGAACCCATCATCGGAAAACTGAAATGATGCAAGAGTAAAATAAAACTAGAGAAAACTCTTCTGGAAATGATGTGAATAGAGGGAAACAAAATCAATTCACATAGGTGTTTGTTGCCAATGCAAAGGAGTGTTGCATATGCCAAGATGCCACAAAGCTAAAAGAGCGATGCTACGTGGGATGCTGGGAGAGAGGTGCTAGAGCTATAGGAATAGGTGTTTAAAAGGATAGGAAATGAAAAGCCTTGGAACCCAAGGGTCTAGAATCCAAAAGGTCTCCACGTGAATAGTATGCATGTGTAAGGGGATTGGATGGAAATATTAATTTAGGATGAGAGCAAGATGGTCCAACAACACCATGGTATACGCCTAGGTAGGTGTCAGCCAATGAGAAGCAAGAAAACCAATCATCTACTACGTGGACAAATGGATTGGTCCTTCTGAATTTAACTGATACAAGACACTATGCGCCACCTAGGTGCGCCACTTAGTTGCGCTACCTAAGTGCACCACTTAGTTGAGCTTGGTATACTATAGGGTCTATGCTTGATTGGATGGACCATTAATGAACTTTTGGGCTTTTTTTTGAGAATTGACCTATGGCATTGGGTTGGTTTGTGATGCTAAGTAGGTTTTGGTGCTGGGAAATGTGGATAGATTTGTCACGTCTAGAGCAAGTCCTTCTGAAAGAGTCTGCCAATAAGTAGCCTTAAAATCGGGGTGTCTACAGATGCCCCTCCTTGAGCAAGGTCAAGGACAACGAGACCAATGCTCAAGGTTAACAAAACACCCCAATTGAGTCCGTGGGAGGGTGGAGTTTGCTATGGGCAATGAGTCACTTTTCGACGGATGCACAAAAAGTCATGACTCATTGCTAAAATGCAAATGCAAATGTGAGTGTGATGCTAATGCTGACATAGATGATGCATATTGATGCATGAGAATGGTACATGTCGATGTAGATGATGCATGCTAGATGCTAATTTTGGTGTGTGTTGAGCTTTGCCAGGCATAGCTATCGTAAATGCTATGTATGCGATGTTGATGCTAGATACAAGGGTAGTGACAATTTCCGATTGTAGCCTATATGCTGGTGCAACATGCAACACTAATGCTGAGCATGTATGCAGATGTAGTTGATAATGCAGTGTGAATGCCAGACAACAAGTTGACAACTAACTGAACCATCAAACTTGTACCAAAGGGGCATCAAACATGGTAAGTACATCCACCAATCGACAAAGGGGCATGATAAATTATTAGACTCTTCAACCAAATAGTTAGGGTTATCAACTTGACGAAATAAGGGACATGGCCTATCAATTGAGGCCTATCAGCTGAGACGTCAGACAATTTGATGGGTGTCATCCAAGTAGTTACGGTTACTAGCCCAAAATAGAAGGGGCATTACAAGATAAGATTTACCAAGAGGAAAGCACGAACAATTGATGGATGTCGATCGAGTAGTTAGGGTTCCCAGCCTAAAACAGCAGGGGCATGACAATTTAAGATTTGCCAAATGAAAAGCTTAGACAATTGATGGATGTCGACTGAGTAGTTAGGGTTACTAGCCCAAGGGAGGAAAGAGGGGACCTCATCTGCTCGAAGCAAGGTTGCAAAGTAGTGACAATTTCTGATGGTAGCCTATTTGCTGGTGCAACATGCAACACTAATGCTGAGCATGTAAGCAGATGTAGTTGATAATGCAGTGTGAATGCCAGACAACAAGTTGACAACTAATTGAACCATCAAACTTGTACCAAAGGGGCATCAAACATGATAAGTACATCCACCAATCGACAAGGGGGTATGATAAATTATTAGACTCTTCAACCAAATAGTTAGGGTTATCAACTTGAGGAGATAAGGGACATGGCCTATCAATTGAGGCCTATCAGCTGAGACGTCAGACAATTTGATGGGTGTCATCCAAGTAGTTACAGTTACTAGCCCAAAATAGAAGGGGCATGACAAGATAAGATTTACCAAGAGGAAAGCACGAACAATTGACGGATGTCGATCGAGTAGTTAGGGTTCCCAGCCTAAAACAGCAGGGGCATGGCAATTTAAGATTTGCCAAGTGAAAAGCTTAGACAATTGATGGATGTTGACTGAGTAGTTAGGGTTACTAGCCTAAAGGAGGAAAGAGGGGACCTCATCTGCTCGAAGCAAGGTTGCAAAGTAGGGAAGTGAGTAGAACCTCGTCCGCTCAGAGCAAAGGTCCAGAAGCAAGCGAGACTTAGTTCACTCAAAACGAAAATCTAGAAAAAGGCAAGTAAGACTTCGTCCACTTGAAGCGAAGTTGTAGATAATGCATTGGATTTTGCACATGCAAAAATCTAAAAAAGACAAGCAAGATTTTGTCCATCTAGAGCGAAATCACAAAAAATGCACTAGATTTCATACATCTAGAGCAAAAATCCAAAAAAAGGCAAACAAGACTTCGTCCACTCAAAGCGAAGTCGTGGAAAATGTTCTGGATTTCGTGCATACAAAAATCCAGAAAAGGCAAGTAAGACTTCATCCCCGCAGAGCGAAGTCGCGAAAAGCACACTGGATTTCGTCTGCCCAGAGCGAAAATCCAAAACAAGGCAAGCAACACTTCATCCAACTAGAGCGAAATCGTGAAAAATGCATTGGGTTTTGCACATGCGAAAATCCACAATACTCGGTCTGCCCAGAGCGATGTCGCACACTGGATTTTGCACAAGTAAAAATCCAAAAAATCAAGTGCTGTCATGATAGTTAGGGCTAGAGAAGACAGTTATTATGCACTGTCTTTAAGGTGCACTGTAACACCCATGAATTCATTTTGTAATTATTTACATTTTTAATGAATTTATTCTTAGATAGGTGTTACTATTTCGAGGCTCGTTTGTGTGATTTTGTAATTTTGGACATGGACCTCGTGGGCCAGCTTCCTTTTGTGTGTTCCTATGCGTGGTTGGCACTGTGTGTGTGGCACTAAGCTTGTAGACCCATGTGTGGGTCAGTGTGGGGCTCGCTTTTGTGGGCCAGTTGGTGATGCTTGTAGCTGGGTCTCGTGCTCGGAACAAGTGATTGTGGGTGTGGGATTTGTGTTTGGCAGGTGGGGCTAGTTGGTGTGCATGCGTACTTACCTTCCTCCTTGCGTGGATATTTAAGCCAAGGCACACTCCCCATGCAACAACTCATCCTTCCCTTCTCTCTCACGCCACCTCCACTTCTTCCTTCCTGAGCACGCCACTCCTCCTCTCCCTCCACTTCACCGTCTCTCTCTCTCTCCCTTCCTTCCCCTCTCTCTCTCTCCCTCCACTCACTTCCCCCTTCCCCACCTCACCCTCTCCCTCTTCCCCATTTTCTTTCTCCCCTGTTTCATCTATTCGGTGTGCTTGAGGGTCGACGACAGTGTGCGGTGGCATGTGGAAGTCCGTGGAGCTTCAATGCACTGTCCCTAAGGTCATAGAGTGGCCAAGGATGCCTAGAGTCACCGGTGGCTGGCCAGAGTTGGCGTGGATTTTTGAAGTGTGTTTTCAGGTACGCACCTCACTCCTGTGTTGTAGAAAGCATGAAAATGGTAGAAAATGATAGGAATGCATGAAATCTAGGTAAGTTTACATTCCAAGGATTTATTGTGAATTTATGATGATTTATGTTGGTATTTATGGCCATTTATGGCAATGGGTGGTTTTGCGTCGTTTTCGACCCCTGTGGCTTCTCGAATTTGTCTTTCCTTGCATGATGAATAGATTTTGGTTTTGTTTGTGCAGATTTGGAGTAGACTCGAGGGTCTACAATTTATGTTTTGCTAGATTTTGTGGTGCTTGTTTTGGGGGTCCACCCCTTGGTCCCATTTTTGGTGATTTTACGGATGTGTGCCTTGGGCCGTTTTCAGCTTTTGTAGAAAACAGTATACCGAACTTTTTTGATATGGTGTTTTTCTATCAAATTAGGTCCTCTGGTCAAAATTTGGTCGGTCGAATCTCCGTGGTCTATCATTTTTTGCTATGAGTGTTGATCATTGTGTCCTAGTTCAGTCAAGCGAATTTATTCGGCCTATCAAACCAACACCTTTTGGTCGATCGGTTTAGTTTTCAATCTATCATTTTGGTTGTCTGCACCTATTTTGGTCGACCGATTATGGTTGGTCTTTCGACTCATGAGCTTTCGGTATAACGAGTCCATTTCAATATGCCGAATCAAAGCCCAGCTGTTTTATAAAATGTGGTTTTCCTTGGATTTCTGTATTGGTTTGTTTTGCCCATTCAAAATGGAATCATGGGCCATCAATGGTAGTCTTGTGGGACACCTGGTGTGCTGTTTTGTTGAGGTTTTGAAAGAGTTTCTTAAAGATATGAAATGGTTTTTAAAATGGTTTTCAAATAAATGAGTTGGCCCGTTTTAAAAAATAGTTTTCTTGGTTTTTTGTGTGCGGGCCGACACATCGTGGGATCTTGTCGTCCGAACTAGTGAATGTGACGACATTCTCGAGTGGTCGGGCAAGTCTCCCTAGTTGAGGTTGGGGGCCGAGATACCTGAGGCTGAGAGTCGTCAGGTCTTGGAGGTATGAGACTCCCTAATTGTCGTCTCGAGGCTAGGGTTGTGGTTTGTGGGTCGAAGTGTTTTGTGGCATGACGAGGAGGTATGACACTTCTGCTGTCTCTGTAAGCACTGAGGCTCAAGTGTTGTCGGGTGTGGAGGTATGACACTCCCTCTTGAGAACCATGCAGAGGACGGTGTGAGTAGGCGTACCCTATGGTGGCAAGTGCAGGTGGGACATGTGTCCCGTAGCTAGTAGCGTCTTAAGAGACAAAACTGCCTTCCCTGATAGGGGTTGGCTTTGTGAGGGTTCTCCAAGTAGGAGGATCGCAGGATGATGGTTGGCTCCTACACGGGGTGGCACGCCGTGGTAGTGTAGTGCACTTTGGTTGGTTGCTTGGCGCAGAGCTCCCAACTCATTATGTGTGTTTTCGCCATTGAAGGCCTTATTTGGGGTTTTGGGCTAGTAGAGCTCTATTTGCTGTTTTGGCCGGTGTGGGCCACGTTTATTATGGTTTTCGGCCTATTGGGCCTAGTTGATTAGTCTTGGTGGTTTTAGAGAAAATGATTTTTAAGGAAGAATTAATACATATTTGTTTTCCGTTGTTTTCATGGGGTGCATACTGAGTGACTTTTGTCACTCACACTTGTTCTTGGTGGTTTTTGAGTTACAAGTGCAGGCATGTAGATAGGTTTTAGCATAATGCACATAGTCTAGAGTCTCGTAACTACATACACAGGTTCTGTTAATTGATATTACTGTTTAGCTTTTAATTTCCTGTAATTTAATTGGTTTTAAATTTTTATGGGAATTAAGGGCATTACAGATCTTGGTATCAGAGCACCAAGTTCACTCAGTTACATTAGCCTAGTGTGTCTGGTCTAGAGACTCCATAAGTTTTGCATGCATGGTAGAATCTGCACCTAGTCTTCTTCATGGTTTTCTGGTTGATGTTTTGCTTGTGATGTAGGTATTTTGCCTCTCTCCTTGTAGGATACCTCCTCGTGGTTGTAAAGGTAAGGCCCCAATTGAGGAATCCGAGTCTTAAGAGAATGTGGGCAGATGGAAGGCGGTTTGTGCCAAATTACGCAGCTTGGCACAAGGGATCTCCCATGCCTTCAACAAGAGTAGTGCCAGTGAGCTATCAGGTGACCCATGGCTGAGCCAATTCACAAAGCTTCGTCCGTCGTCGCTCAAGGGAAAGGTCAGTGCTGAGGAAAGCAAGGCTTGGCTGGAGAAGGTAGTGAAGATACTGGAAAGCATGGCATGCCCAAAGGAGCATTGGGTGTTGTTGGCGACTTAGCTACTAGATTGTGAGACAGATATGTGATAGAAGTCTATGTGGTAGCTGAAGTTCCCGGACTCAATAACTGTTGGCATCCAATGGAAGGATTTCAAGGCGACCTTCTATGATAAGTATTTCCCGGCTCATGGAAGGAGTAGCTTCGCCAAGACTTTCAGAGTTTGGAGCTGGACACAATGTCGATGCTCGAGTATGAGACTAAGTTCGCCCGACTGGAACGTCTCGCTCTACCCTACGAGTCTGAGGAGGAGTGGGCGCAGAGGTTTCTAGATGGCTTGAACCCATGACTGTAGGTGAAGGTGATGGGTTGTCGATGTCAGATTGTGGAAAACATGGTTGGGATGGCTTATCACTTCGAGATAGAGCAATAGAAGTATTTGGAGAGCCATCTTAAAGGGAAGGGTAAGTCTTCATTTACCTCTCGGTTCTCTTTCTCTGGTCCTCCAAGTGTCTGTAGTTCAGGTAGCCCTAAGAAGAAGTTGAAGGGGAGGTCCAATGTTTCTTTTGCAGGTCGATAGAGTTTTGTTGGAAGTAGCAGAGCTGGCTTCAATCAAACAGGGTCTAGTGCTTCCGGCAAGAACCAATGCTTCAATTATGGTTAGGTGGGCCATATTGCTGCATTTTGTCCTCATCCTCGATGGACCTTAAGCCTCGGTAGTGTGCTACAATTGCGGGAAGGCAGGACATGTCCAGAAATCCTACCCAGAACTGCCAAAGAAGGCAGGAAGTGTGCCACAGCAGCTGACTAGGGGACGGGTGTTTACCATTACAACTCCAACCACTGGGACTTTGAGAGGTGTAGTTGAGGGTAAGGATGACTAGTTGGTTTTGTGACCCTCTATGATTGTTGTAATGTCTTTGTAACCTAGACGTCTACCTGATTGTATGGATGTGGTGTTATTGTTTTTCTTGGCCATCAGGTTCTTTTATTGTGGTAGGCCAAATAGTCAAAGTGTTGTTCGACTCAGGGTGTTCGTTCTCCTTTGTCTCTGAGTCTTTGTGGCAGAGATGGGAAAGAGACCAGCTAGACTGGCCTTTCATCTTAGCGTGATAACGCTGCTGGGGGAGTACTACTTGGCATGAATGTATCTGTGGTTTGTCGACTTGACTTTGAACAGCAGAGAGTTCGACGCCAGCCTGATCGTGATGGACATGTAGGATTACAATGTGATACTCGGCATGGATTGGTTGGCACAGCAGTCTGTTTCGATTGACTGTGCTTAGAGGAGAGTTTATTTTGGGTCACCTGAGGATGGGTCTTTCTTTGTACCAAGTCGGTGTCCGAGTGAGCTTAAGCTTGTCATTTCAACTATGAAGGCTTATAAGTCTTTGGTCAGGGTTGCATGGGGTATCTAGCCAGTATAGTTACCTCGGCTTCTCCTGAGTTGGGTGTTCACAACATTTCTGTAGTGTGTAAATATCTCAATGTTTCCCCTAACGATTTTCCTAGTATGCCACCTCACAGGGAAGTAGAGTTCTTGATCGATCTAATCCCTGATTCGGGTACTGTGTCAAAGTCTTCCTATCTCATGGAGCCAATGGAGTTGCGAGAGCTCAAGACTTAGTTGCAAGAGTTGCTGGACAAAGGGTTTATCATGTCGAGTGTGTCTCCATGGGGAGCGGCTGTCTTGTTCATTCGTAAGAAGAATGGTTCGCTCCAGCTGTGTATAGACTATCGGATGCTAAACCAGATCACAGTGAAGAACAAGTATCCCTTGCCTAGCATTGATGACCTGTTCGACCAGTTGCAGTCTGCATCCGTGTTCTCGAAGATTGATCTGAGATCAAGATATCACCAGTTGAGGATACAAGACTCATACATTCAGAAGACTGCTTTTGGGATGCGATACGGGCATTGCAACTTCACGGTCATGCCTTTTGGCTTAACCAATGCTCCAACTACGTTTATAAATCTGATGAACAGGATTTTCAGTCCTTTTCTAGACCAGTTCATTGTAGTTTTTGTTGATGATGTCCTAGTCTACTCTCCTGACGTGGAGACTCACGCCTTGCATCTAAGGGTGGTTTTGGATACTCTGAGGCGTTATTAGTTGTACGTCAAATTCTCCAAGTATGAGTTCTAGCTAAGTGAAGTCATGTTCCTTTGCCATTTGATTTCTAGATAAGACATTAGAGTGGATCCAGCCAAGGTCGAGCTGGTGAGCAGTTGGAAGCGACCCAAGACTGTGGCGGAGATCAGGAGTTTCTTGGGTCTAGTGGGCTGTTATAGGAGGTTCATCCGAGATTTCTCCTCCATAGTCGTGCCTCTGACAGAGTTGACCATGAAGGGGGTTTCCATTTTGTTGGGACCAGAATTGTGAGGTGAGTTTCTAAGAGCTGAAGCCTCATCTGGTTTTTGCCCTTGTGTTGAATTTGCCTTCTAGAAGTGGTGGTTTCACTATGTATAGTGATGCCATTAGTGTTGGGTTGGGATGTGTTCTGATGCAGCATGACAATGTCATCACATATGCTTCATGCCAGCTGAAGGATCATGAGATGAACTACCTGACTCACGATTTAGAGATGGTTGCCGTAGTGTTCGCTCTCAAGCTTTGGCGACACTATTTGTATGGACAGCAGTTGAGGTCTTCACCGATCATCAGAGCTTGAACTATATCTTCACTTAGAGGGACCTCAACCAGACATAACGTCAGTGGGTGGAGTATCTAAAGGACTACGATTTCAGTTTGTCCTACCACCTTGGGAAGGCCAACGTGGTCATTGATGCCATGAGTCGGTGTACGCACTTGTTGGCAAGCCTGATGGTCAAAGAAGTGGACCATGCTGGAGGATCTGGTGAACTACAGGCTGAAGCGGCAAACTGGGGGAACAGTTGGTGCTTGGGTGGCCAACCTGTCTGTTCACCCTAAGTTGATAGAGTTTATTGTTGCCTACCAGTAGTTGGATCCGTTGATTCAAACTATGTTTGGGAAGCTGGAGGCTGGTGGAGAGCCTCATTTCTCTGTTAGGGAATATGGAGAGCTGAGATATGATATGCGTCTGTATGTACCCCAACATGAGGAGGCCAGGCAGAGATTACTCAATGAAGCGCATCGATCTAGGTATACTATTCACCCTAGGAGTACGAAGTTGTACCGAGACCTGAAGCGAAACTTTTGGTTGGCCTGACATAAAGAGAGATATTGCTGACCATGTGGCGAGGTGTACAACCTACCAATTGATTAAGGCAGAGCACCAAAGACCTGAAGGGACCTGGTAGTCGTTGGATATCCCTATGTGGAAGTAGGAGCACATCTCTATGGACTTTGTGACTGGTTTGTTGTAGACTCAAAGGAAGAAGGACACCATGTAAGTGACTGTGGATCGACTAACCAAGTCTACTCACTTCCTTGTCATTCGGGTGAAGCTTCTGATACACTGTCTGGCGGATTTTTATGTTTTTGAGGTGGTTTGGCTGCATGGTCTTCTAGTGTTCGTCATGTCGGACAAAGACACGAGGTTCACCACAAGGTTCTGAAGAACTCTGCAGGAGGCCTTTGGCACAATGCTCAACTATAGTACAACATTTCATCCTCAGTCAGATGGTCAGACAGAGAGGACTGTCCAAACACTGGAGGATATGCTCAAAGCATGTGCCCTCAACTTGCAAGAGAGTTCGGTGGACCCTCTACCATTGATTGAGTTTGCCTACAACAATAGTTATCACTCGAGCATCAGATGGCACCGTACGAAGCTTTGTATGGTATGCCATGCAGATCGTCGGTTTGTTGGAGCGAGGTGGGTGAGCGTCAATTGATTGGTCTTGAGCTTGTGCAGCTATATGCGGACAAGGTTGATCTGATCAGTAGCAGGTTGTTGGTTGCACAGAGTTGGTAGAAGAGCTATGCCGACAGGAGGTGGAGACCACTGGAATTTCTGGTGGAAGACTATGTGTTCTTGAAGGTGTCGCCAACCAAGGGTGTCATGAGATTCGAGAAGTGTGGAAAGTTGAGTCCTCGCTATATTGGCTAGTATCAGATTACCTAGAGGATCGGTGAGGTTACTTATCAGCTGGATCTACCACCAAAGATGTCGTATATGCACGACGTGTTCCATGTCTCCATGCTAAGGAATTATCTAGCTGACACGTCTCATGTGATCCTAGTTCAACCAGAGGGGCTCTAGGAAGATCTGTCCTTTGTAGAGGATGTCGTCCATATTGTTGACCGCAAGGAGCAGGTGTTGTGGAACAAGGTGATTTCACTGGTATTAGTGCGGTGGCAGCATCATGGAGCTGAGGAGGCCACGTGGGAGCACGAAGAAGCCATCCTAGCCCAATACCCATATCTTTTCGCCTACCAATGATTTCAAGGGCAAAACCTTCTTTTAAGGTGGTTAGGATGTAACACTTGTGAATTCATTTTGTAATTGTTTACATTTTTAATTAATTTATTCTTGGACGGGTGTTACTATTTTGAGGCCTATTTGTGTGATTTTGTTATTTTGGGCTTGGGCCTCGTGGGCCAGCATCCCTTTGTGTGTTCTTATGCGTGGTTGGCACTATGCGTGTGTCATTGTGCTTGTGAGCCTGTGTGTGGGTCCTTGTGCTTTCCATGTTTGTAGGCTGGTTGGTAAGGCTTGCAATTGGCCTTGTGCTAGGAACGGGTGGTTGTGTGTGTGGGATTTGTGTTTGGCAGGTGGGGGCGTGTTTACCTTCCTACCTACATGGCTATTTAAGTCGAGGCACACTCCTCATGCAACAACCCATTCTTCCCATCTCTCTAGTGCCACCTCCACCTCTTCCTTCCCGAGCACGCTACTCTTCCTCTTCCTTCACTTCATCGTCTCCCTCTCTCCCTTCCTTCCCCTCTCTCTCTCCCTCCACTCACTTTCTCCTTTCCCACCTTGCCCTCTCCCTCTTATCCATTTCCTTTCTCCCCTATTGCCTCTGTTCAGTGTGCTCGAGGGTCGACGGTGATGTGCGGTGGTGTGCAGCGGTGCGTGGAACATCGATGTAGTGTCCCTGAGGTCGTGGAGTGGCCAAGGACACCTAGAGTCAGTGGTGGTTGGCCAAAGTTTGTGTGGATCGCCAGAGTGTGTTTCCAAGTATGCACCTCACTCCTGTGTTGTAGAAAGCATGAAAATGGTAGAAAATGATAGGAATGCATGAAATCTTGGTAAATTTACATTTCTAGGATTTATTGTGAATTTATGATGATTTATGATGGTATTTATGGTCATTTATGGCATTGGGTGGTTTTGGATCGTTTTCGACTCCTATGGCTTATTGAATTTGCTTCTCCTGGCATGATGAATGGATTTTGGTTTTGTTTGTGTGAATTTGGAGTAGACTCAAGGGTCTACAATATATGTTTTAGTTGGATTTTGTGGCACTTGTTTTGGGGGTCTGCCCCTTGGTCCCATTTTAGGCGATTTGTGGATGTGTGCCTTGGGTAGTTTTCTGGTTTCGTAGAAAACGGCATATCGAGCTTTTTTGATATGTTATTTTTCTGTCAGATTAGGTCCTTTGGTTAAAATTTAGTCAATCGAATATCCTTGGTCAACCGTTTTTGGCTATGAGTGTTGACCATTGTGTCCCAGTTTGGTCGACCAAATTTATTCAACCTACCAAACCAGAACTTTCGGTCGACCGGTCTGATTTTTAGTCTGCCGTTTTTGGTGCCTGCACCTATTTCAGTTGACCGATTCTGGTTGGTCTTCTGATCTAGAAGATTTTTGTATGCTGAGCCCATTTCAGTATGCCGAATCAAGGCCTAGTTGTTTTATAAAATGTGGTTTTCTGTGGATTTCTAGATTAGTTTGTTTTGCCCATTCGAGATGGGATCGTGGGCCATCAGTGGTGGTCTTGTGGGACACCTGATGTGCTGTTTTGTCGCGGTTTTGAAAGAGTTTCCCAAAGATATGAAATGGTTTTGAAAGAGATGAGTTGGCCCATTTTGGAAATTGATTTTCCTAGTTTTCTATGTACGGACCGAGACACCGTGGGACCATGTCGTCGGGATCAAGGAATGTGGCGACATTCTCAAGTGATCGGGCGCATCTCCTTGGTTGAGGTCGGGGGCCGAGATACCTGAGGATGAGAGTCGTCGAGTCTTAGAGGTATAAGACTCTTTGACTGTCATCTTGAGGCTAAGGTTGTGGTCCGTGAGTTGAGGTGTTTTGTGGTATGACGGCGAGGTATGACACTCCTATTGTTGCTGTGAGCACTGAGGCTCAGGTGTTATCGGGTGTGGAGGTATGACACTCCCTCTTGAGTACCATGTGGAAGACGCTATGAGGAGGCGTATCCTATGGTGGCAAGTGCAAGTGGGACATGTGTCCTGTTGTTGGTAACGTCCTGAGCGACAAGACTACCTTCCCGAGTAGGGGTTGGCTTTGTGAGGGTTTTTCAGGTGGGAGGAGCATGGGACGGTGGTTGGCTCCTACACAGGATGGCACTCTATGGTAGTATAATGCACTTCGGTGGCTGCTTGTGGCCAGAGTTGGTTGCCTGGCACTAAACTCATCAAATCATTGTGTGTAGTTTTGGCCATTGAGGGCCTTGTTTGTGGTTTTGGGCTGGTAGAGCTCTATTTGCTGTTTTAACTAGTGTGGCCACATTTGTTGTGGTTTTCGGCCTGTTGGGCCTAGTTGGTTAGTCTTAGTGGTTTTAGAGAAAATGATTTGCGAATTGATTTTTAAGGAAAAATTAATACATATTTGTTTTTCGTCATTTTCGTGGGGTGTGTTGGGTGACTTTTATCACTCATGCTTGTTTTTGATGGTTTTTGAGTTGCAAGTGTAGGTATGCATATGGGTTTTAGCATAGTGCACATAGTCTGGAGTCTCGTAGCCCACACATAGGTTCTTGGTAGTTGATATTACTATTTAGCTTTTAATTTCCTGTAATTTTGTTTATTTTAAATTATTATGAGAATTAGGAGCGTTACATGCACACTCCACATCCTTGCTCGATTTCTTTTAAAGCTTATATGGTTATGTTCCTCATGAGATTTTGAGCATGATGGAAGAGATTTCTTGATTTTTGGTTGGGTATACGATTTTTAATCTCAAAATTTTAAATATAGTTGATACTATTCATCTGAGATATTTTTAAGTGATTTCTCTAATTGCACTACATGAAATATGGTGCTTTTGGTGTCAAATGAAAGCTTACATGATTCCCTTTTGTTTGGTATAAAATTGCTAAGTTTGGTTTTATGTATGAGAAAATTAGATTTCGTTTTAAATGGGTGCAGAGCTCTGTGCTCCGCAATTGGAAGTAAAGCCAGGGGCGCGACTCCCCGGCCCAGCTTGTTGGCACACTTACCTTGCACAATTTGGCCAAGCAGTGCAACTAGCCCTGTTTCGATGGTTTGGTGATTATTTTGGGTATCCTACATGTTAATCTTGATAAATGGTGTTTCTGGCAATCCGATATTAAATAAATGTTTTGAAAATAATTTCAAGGAAAATGTTGAAATTTTGAAAAAGTTTTCCATGGTTTTCTTATATGGTAGACCAAGAGACTGAAGGGTCGCGTTACTTGGACTCGAGGGTGTGACAATGTCCTCGGAGAGTCAAGCACTTCACCTAGGTTGTGGTTCGAGACCGAGAGGTTGTAGGCAAGTCCTCAGCTTCCCATGAAAGTATGAAACTCTTGAACTATCGTTCACGAAGCCAAAGTTGAGGTCCACGGGTCAAAGTGCCAATTGGACCTAGAGATACAAGACACTGATTGCTCCAGGTATCAAGACTCAAGGTATCGCCTGTACATGGTGGTATCGTGGCAGTGGACTTGAGAGGTATGATACTCTTGAGTAGTTGGGTGTAATACCATGGTTGATACGAGTACTGAGTTGTTGGTAGGTGCTGGTTGAGTCCAAAGTAGGGTTCGCGCACTGAGTTAGGATGCCAAGAGGGTATATCCTGTCGTTTGTCTTGAGAGAGAAGACAACTTGCCCAGGAGTAGGTGAGCAGGCTATTCATGGGTGAGGTTAGCCCTTTAAGGCTTCCTCAGGTGGAGGAACATCGAGATAGGTAGACTCCCTCACAAGGTGGTTGTCTGTGGTAGAGCATATGTTGGGGTGGCCTTCAATGGCCTACGTAGCCAGAGTTAGTTACTTGGTGCCGAACAGCTCGACTGACTATGCGGTTTTGGTTCTCCTACACAGATTTCCTTAGTTTTTGGCCAGTGAGGCTCGATTTTGTTATATGGATGGTTTTCAGTGGTTTTAGTATTCTCAAAACGAAAAGATAAATGATTTGGAAATGATTTTGAAGTTCGGTGAACTATATACCGCTGGTTTTAGTTGTTTTCCTCGTGGTTTTTGTGTAGTGTGTATTGAGTGACTTTTTGGTCACTCACGCGTATTTCTTTGTACTTTTTCAGTTACAGGTGCAGATGATAGTCGATTAGCAATAGTGCACATAGTCAGGGTTACTGTCCATACACTATAGGTTCCTGTTAGCATAGATATTCTATAGATAGTCTTTAATTATTCTATTAAATTATATTTAACTGTAATTTGACTATTGGTTTTTGTGTAACGGTTTGGAGTCGTTACAACAATGAACTCAAGTTTTATTAAGTTTGCCATGTTCATTGTAGAGATATGATTTTAAAACCATAGAAAACATAGAAGAATAATCAACCATCAGTTTTCTCGTTCCAAGAACATGCTGATAACATGTTGTAAATAGAAAAGTATAAGAAGATGTAGAGGAAAAGTAAACCTAAAAGCATATAAAGATACAAGCATTTCCTCTTTGTTTATAGACAAGCATAGGGATACAATGAGTACAAAAAGATTTATATGATAATTACAAATATTTTATAACAAAAATATATTAAATAATGCAAAAGATGGATTTTAAGTTTTAAGTTTTTTTTTACAGTGGTGTGCCACAACCAGAAATTGTCGTAGTATCTGTAACAACTACATAGTTGTCATTGGAAGCTAGTGTTTAATATTTCAAAGTTTAATGTGTTTCTCGCGTCATGCCACATGAAAATAAGAGTTAAGAGTAACTTAGTGTGAAGACAAGTTGTCTACGACCTGCAAGACTGCGGCGTATCACATGTGAGTATCACATGTGAGTATGACAGAAGTTGAAGGATGACTTGTTCATTTACTCGTTTCAGTACGTAGATGATATATTTATTTACTCAGTCCATACAGTGAAAACAATTTATTATATACCTAATATTTTATAGTCACTCACGTAAATTTATGATTTGTATGTGCAGTATCCGTAATAAAACCTCTTTTTTTTTTTGAAACGAAAGACAAAGCAAATCTCGTGTTAAAGCTCAGCCAATTTTGTTGAGGTGGAAGATTTAGATTCTAGTGTTAAAAATATTATATGAAAAGTAAATGTTAAAATGTACAAGAGCTCTTCCAAACGAACACTTTTAGTCCGTCAGAAACAGCCTCCACGTGTGACTTCAAAAATGCAACGGCAGCAGAAGCATTCAATTGTTTTCGTACGTATCCACACATGGTCTTTTACTCTTCGTGTCTCTCCTCCAATATTTCTTAGTTTTTTCCGTCGTTTATTTTAATATATTTCATGGTGCAAGTGACAACGGATGAGAGTTTGCCAGCAACACCAATAGTGGAAAAGTCCTGTAGTTAATAGTTTTCGTACGGCAACTTCTTGAGCCACATATTTGGGCGGACTCTTTGATTGCCGTCTGCTTGTGCCAATCTCTAACTCCTACTTCTTGAGCCACATATTTTGTCCAACTCTTTTTTGGCCATGTGCTTGTTGTTGATCGATTGATGTGTTGGTTCTATGTTGTCGACGAACTTTAAGGACATTGCGTTATTTCTAGATTTTTTTTTTTAGGTCAATGCATGCCATTTCTCAAGTTCCCTCACGCATTACCAACTTGTGTTCGCATTTGTACTGGAATAAATTAATAATTGGTAGTTCCTAAATCTCACATATATATTAACTGAAGGGTATGACATCTTTTACATATATATTACTTTGGAAATAAGGTTAGATTCAGTTATTTGATTATGTGACAAGATAGATGTGTACTGCTTCCTTGAGCAGTGAAAAAAATTATAGAGGAAAGGTGGCACTATTATTTCAATATTTTTTTTTTGCTTTATTTAGGAAACACAAGAATTTCTTACATTAAAAAATGCGTGCATGCGGCAAGATTTATCGTACTTCGATTTTAGATTAAAATAAATGTCCTAAAAACGGCCCAAAGTGATACATATAATTGCTACGTATACACCATTTTTTTCATTTCTCAACCACCATTATTGACCAGTTCAGAGGCAGAGGAAACCTTATCCTTATATTTTGCGGTATCTACGACAACTGTCGATTCAGGTCCAAATAAGAATTGGGAAAGGTTTTCTGTCCCTATGATCTTGACATTGTTTTTAATAATCTTTTACTTCTCATATTTCTCCTAATACCCATTAGAACTCAATTTTTTTATTTCTGTACCCTTAAGTTAACATTTGATTTACATCGTGCTATGCTAGACAAATGTTATGTGATATGAAATTTAACTAAATGGCCATCTAACATCTTGCTTCAATATTCTTAAGAACCATTTTCTTTCTTTCTTCTTTCAAATTACATCATATATTAACAATATCTAAAGAATACACTAAATTTATATTAAATCATATAAAACTAAAATAACAGCATAACCATTACTCACAGTATATTGAACTATAATTACACAACTATAATTAATACAATAATATCAAAAGTTTCAATTTTTATATTAACATATTAAAAGTAGCACATTAGCATTGACAAAATTAGTTAGTAAGTGAGTAAAGTTGAATATATGAGATTAAAAACCGTAATCTACCATAATCAAGAAAAAACATACTTATTAGAATTTTGAATCAAAGTCAACTAAATTAAGAAAGCAAATATACTATATAAAATAGACTAACAAAGGAACTTCTTGACTTAATATAAATACTTAAATTAAATATGATAATAATAATAATTGTTATAACTAGTTTTACATAAAACACTAAGTCAGACTTAAATTAATACAATTCTATTTTTAGTGTTTTAACTATATCCTAAAATCTTAGTTGCTTAGCATAACAATAATAATAGGTAAAATTCCTACCAAATAACATGAAATAAATATTAAAATATTAAAACTCTAATTTAATGTCTTAGCAAAATACTAAAATCTTAGTAGGGACCACAATTAAAGGAGGGGTGAATAAGGATTGTTTAAAAGTAAGTTATTAATTTTAATGCTTGAGGTTAAGCCTAATCAAGTTTTGTTAGTGGTTGTTAACAGAGTTAAACAAAAGGTTACCGTTAGAGCATAGGGTTAAGGAATTAGGATTCAATGAGGGTATTGAGAGAAATATTAGGAGTAGAGGAGTATTGGGAGCATTGTAATATTGACAAAAAACCCATTGAGAAATGAAATCATTTGAAACTTGAAAACTTGAAATCATATTGGGAGCTTATTGGGAGTTTTGTGTTTTTTATGTCAATAGGACACACTAATTAAAAAACCACTCACATGAGTTTTTCTCTCTTAAAAAGTTAATAAAGTAATAATATTTCTATACCGTGTCACATTTTTAATAAAAAAAACTAACCCAATAAGCTGCCTTTGACTTGTGTATTGTCGAGAACACTCTGACACCTATGATCAAACAGAAGTGAATTAACGAACACTTTTGTTTAACTAGTAGATATTGGAATGCTACAATGTATGAAACATGTGTCTATGCATAATATATATATATATATAGGAGAAATTACTTTATATTGTCCTATGGTTCGAGGGAAATCTCATTTAATGTCCAATATTTCAAAAATATCACTTTAATACCCCAAGGTTTATAATATTAGACAAACATAATCATTTGTTAACACATCGTCTACCAGATGCCCTTATGTGACTTCATATGTAGAAGTTTAAGTCAACATTACTTTTATTTCCTTCAATATCAAAATGATGTCTTTTTTTTTAACATAAAGGCATAACAGGATTTTACGGTATTAGGGATTTAATTATTTTGTAAACTACATTAAAATGATGTCTTTTAAATCTTAAGCATTAAAATGAGATTTCATTCCTACCTTGGGACATCATTATTTTTTTGACTCGGTGCACATGAATAGTTCTCTATTAAAACGCTCCAATACTTAGAACCAATACTTACGCCCACGTGGCTCATGCGGAGCCTCCGTAGCCTCCAGTTTCATTATCCGTGTCGTGCTCAAATTGATATTATATATACCGAAGGGGTTCTTGTGGTTCTGCAACTTTGTATTGCTATCCTTCTTAAATCGCCGTGAACCTGTGAAGTTTTGCGGACAGGAGGATGGGGAGGGCACCTTGCTGTGAGAAGGTGGGGTTGAAGAAGGGCAAGTGGACTGCTGAGGAAGATGAGAAGCTTGTGTCCTACATCAAGGCCAAGGGGGAAGGCTCATGGAGGTCCCTGCCCAAGAAAGCTGGTTTGTTTTCAGCCTACAGCTTCTGTTTTCAGTAGGTTTACATGGTTTTTTATCACTGGTATCTATTTCACGTTGCTTTGATCCTTGCCCAAGAATTGGTGTTTGGTTCTTGTTGATGGTATTTTACCATCTTTCTTCTGATTATGAAATGGATCTGGTCTTTTAGTTAGTGCTTTGAGTAGCTTCAATGTTTCCTTGTTTTCTCAAGGAAAATGGATTGTGAAGCTTTCCGAGAATGGAGGCTGGAACTGAAACGATGTTGTTGATATAGAATATTTTCTGGGCTTCTGAAGTGATGCGGACGTGTTTGTGTTTTATCAATGTTAAAAATATTGACATTTAATTCAAAATTAATTGATAATAAGTAGAGGAGTTTATCTATATATAACTATAAGTTTTAGTCTTCGTTTTTTTCAACTATTTCAATATTCTCTCTCACTTGTGATTTATTTTAAATCCAACCAATATCTTTTTTTAACATGAGTGAATATATGTAAACTTAAGCCTATTTAGATCACTTTTGGTTCTAATACCATGTTAGAATTATAAATATCTAATTTAAAATTAATTTGTAATGAATAGAGAGATCTATCTATATATAACCATAAGTCATAGTCTTTATTTTTTCAAGGTAAGACTATTCCAACAATCATTTTTTGAAGTCAAATTGATTTTTTTTTATTCCTTTTTGAGTGTATTTTGCTCCTCAATTTTCATTGGAGTTGACCGGTAGTGACACTGAACAGTTTGTTAAGCGGTTGGCAGTCTAAAGGATGGGTGTTTTAGAATCTGTTATTTTGATGCATCTTTGGTTAATTTCCAGTGCTGTCATATTTACAAGTGTCTTTCATTTAGTGTGAATGGCTATTTTGTCCCTTTTGTGAATCTTCTTAAACTTATGCTGAATATGATAATCACTTGTGGATTTTGAGTCTGTGAACTTTGGATTCTTAAAATTGATGCGGTAGCAATTGACTTCTTATGGAGTGTTGACTTTATGAATGCCATTCTTTTTTGTTATTTTGCGATCCAAAGGTCTATTGAGATGCGGGAAGAGTTGCAGATTGAGATGGATCAACTACCTCAAAGATGATCTGAAGAGAGGAAACATTTCACCAGAAGAAGAGGAGACCATTATTAAACTTCAGGCTACACTAGGAAACCGGTAGGAAATTATCTCTTCCCCAGCTCTCTAAAATAATGTGGTTAATGTGTTTTCTGAAATAGAATTATGTGGTAGATTTTTAATAAAAAAAGTTCTTAATGAGCCTTTAGGGTTTGAAAATTCTCATCGGAACACTTCATACCGTGATCATTGAAGTGCATTATTGGTCGTGATACTGTAACTTTTGTAGTCATTAAAAAACAAAAAATTTGTCAAAGTACATTGATGGACCCTTTTCGGCTTTAGCTTTTTGTTTTGAAAATTCCTTTATCTAAAAAAACGTTGATCATTGACAAAATAGTCAACAAGTTGATCATTGTTATTTAACAAAAGTCAGGTTGGCGTACCAACTAAACCAAGAAAAACAACGCTCGAATCTTTTGAATAGGTCGCCAAACGGACCATTGGATTGTCACACGTGCTAAATTTGGTCAACCTCACCCAATCTTACCGCAGTGTTAGATCAATTAAACACGCTCATGATTGATACTTTAATTGGTTTTGTAAATTAGTTAATACGTCTGAGGTATATTTATCGTGTTATTCGATAAAATTGTAACTACTTATTAGTAATTATAATTAATTATTTGTAATCAATAATCTCATTATCTATATTTCTGAATATATAAGCGAGGTTGAAAATTTATAGTACTTAACAAAATCTTAATAGGTATCATAAACACATCAAAAAATGGATATAATAAATCTATCAAAATAGATATAATAAAACTTTAAAATTTAAATATTATTAAAATACTATTACTTGAATTATAGAATTTGTCGACGAATACATTGAAAGTATTTTATTATTAAATACTCTCTTCATAGAAGTTGTTACCATAGATAATAATAATACTAAGTTCAATAGTAAATATACTAAAAAAAAGAAGAGAAAATTAAATAAAAAAATAATTTAAATAAAATACTTTGCACATGTGTATGGATACATATATCTTTGTTGTTTGTCGTTTGATGAAAATGAATCAATTACTATAATATTACAATAATACAATTGATAGAAAAAAATATAAATGGATTAAAAATACTACAACATTATGAAATCATACTACTATTGAAAATATGATTATATGAAATTTAAAAGGCATAAAAAATGATAACCGAAAGAAAATGGATAATAAGGAAATCAAGTAGATGTGAATATATTAATGTCTTAGTGATATCAAGATTATTTTTATTTAATTCTACTTACTCACTGTATCATCGTATTGATCGTAATATCATAAATTAATATATAATTTATTTTTATAAACAGAACAATAGGCATAATAATATATTATTTATTTTTGTGAACAGGACAACTAGACATTAATATACAGCTCGTTTTTGCCCGCGTGGCCACTTGTCCACCATTAACATTCAACTACCCCATTTTTATTTTTTTTAGCGAGAATGCGAGATCTAGTTGACCAAGCAACCAAGCAATCACTTGGCATATTAATGTATTCCTCTTCGTCTTGGAGAGAGCAACCTTGCAAGAGAGGAGAGTATAGACCAATCAACCAGAGTCCAGAAGCAGAGCCCATCAACCTTACGAGTATTGAAATCCAGATGACCGTCGTTGGGGACTTGGAGAGAGCTAGAGAGGAGATTAGGACACTAATCAGGAGAGTTTTTTTTTTTTTTGAAACGGTTAAATGAAATTTCATTTTAGATATTAAAGAAGTTAAGTAAAATTATCACCCAGTTATAATTATATAAAACTTGAAATCTAAAATTTCAGTTAGAAATAGATGAGAGTTTTAATCCAATAAAAATAACACTAACTATGAGAGTATACACTATGGAGTACAATGCAGAGATTAATCGTTGTGACATCGTGCCATCTTGCGTGTCGTTGAACGTTGCTATCCGCTCTTAGTAGAACAATAGGCATAATAATATATTATTTATATGATAAATTGTATTTTAAATAAAATAAATTATATATTATCTTTTAACTTTTTAAAAATTAAGATGAGTCGTGTGCCTCACTGGCCTCAACGCAGATCCGTCTCTGCTCCATAGAATAATATATCTCCAACTAAATTTTATCATCGCCATATCTTGTCATCAACCACTCGCCAAAGATGTTTATATTTATCTTGCTCTGCCAATGCGTGTTGTAGGTGGTCCTTAATAGCAGGCCATCTTCCTGGTCGAACAGACAACGAGATCAAGAACCATTGGAACTCTCATCTCAGCAGAAAAGTATATTTTTCCTCCATCAATGAAGATGGCACTCCGACGAACCCTATCGGCAAGAAGAAGCGCGGAAGGAAGCCTCGCTCGGGCGGCGTGAAGAATACCACCGCCAGACAAAAGAAGGCAGTGAAAGTAGCCAACAAATCCCCAGAGGGCGGGACTGTCCATCAAGAAGAAAAGGCTACCGAGGTGGCGGCGGCAGTACCTGTGGTGGCTAGTGGAATGACGAGAATGGAGAATACCATGACAACAACAAGCGCGAAGGCGGCGACGGAGAGCGGAGTGAGTAGCTGTAATGGTGAGGGGGAGCAGAATAGCTTTGAGATCGGAGACTTGGACTTGGAAGAGTTGTTGATGGAGGAGAACTTGTGGGACGGTCTAGTTGGTGACATGTTGCCCGGTCTCTGGGAGGATGACGTGATGGATTTCCAGCCAATTCTGGGGCAGCAGTGTGAATGGGAAGGGCAGAACTTTGACAGCTGGTTTGACTCAGATTTCTGCATCGGCTCATTATTCTGAAAGTTCGGATGTCCGAGTCGGTGGCGTTAGTTTTTTTTTTTTTTTGATAAGAGTGTGCCTGGGGTTTGTAGTACGGAGCTTTTGTTTGCTGGTAAGTGAGATTGAGTCTTTTTCTAATAGTAACAGCTTGTCAGCTTGTATCATAAATAGAATAATAAAGGAATAACTTCCCTATTTTTATTTCTATTATGATTGTTTGCTACTTCGTATTCCTTCCTTTTTTTCATCATTTAACCTTTCTAACATAACCACCTAATGTCTTGTTAGATTGGACCAAGGCAAAGATGTTGTCAATCTTGATGATTCTGATGGGCTAGGATCTTCGTTTTAAGTACTAAATATTATTAATGATTATTACAGCATGGAATATAACAGGGTTGGGCTCTAGAAATAAGGAGAGAGCACTTAAAGAATTTATTACTTCAAATAAATGCGATAGTGAAACTAAAAAAGAGGATTACTCTGTGGGACTTTTAAGATTTCTAGGTGGGAACAAAATCAATGCTTGGTCCTCAACACCATCCTTTGGGGCTTCAAGAGGCATTCTCATTGGTTGGGACAATACACTTTTTAAGGCTATTAGCTGCACCCCTGCATGCTTCAGTCTTACTATTAACTTTGAGAGTATAGACTCTAGCCTCATCTGGTGGCTCACAGGGGTGTATGACTCCTGTGATCATAGTCTGAAATCATTATTTATGGATCAATTATACCACATCAGCTCTTATGTAAATGATTCATGGATTTTAGGAGATGATTTCAATACCATTAGGTTCCCTAATGAGCATTCCTCTCCAATTAATTCCAATAATCATATGGAAAGCTTCAATGGATTCATTAATCAATTGGCTCTTATAGACCTCTCTCCTATACTTGGTCCAATTTCCAAGAGAACCCAACTTTGGTAAAGATGGATCGTTTCCTCATTTCTCTTGGTTGGTCAAGAAATTTTCCTGATACTCTGTGTACTGGTAGATCAAGGATCATCTCTGATCACATACCAATTCTACTTGACACTGTGGCACCTAATTGGGGTCCACACCCATTTAGGTTTTACAAATCTTGGCTTTTATATGAAGGATTTGAAACACAGATTAAAGAATTCTGGATTCAAAATGATTACCCGCTATCAATGTGCACTCCAGTCTCACTGTTTAGTTTTAAATTAAAGAAACTAAAAGCTTCCATTAAGCAATGGATTATACCTATTAAGGGACTCAGAGCCAGCAGACTTAGAGCTATTGAGGCTCAAGTCTTGAATTTAGATATTCAAGATGAAAACAGTGTTCCCATTAATTGGAATCAGAAAAAGGAGCTGAGGCTTGAACATTTGAATCTACTTAAAGAACAAGAGCTATATTGGAGGCAAAAGTCTAAGGTTCTGTGGTTAAAGGAGGGAGATCTTAATACCTCCTTCTTCCACAATATGGTCAAAGGCCATAGAAGGACAAATTCAATTACCTCATTATCAATTAATAACACAATTTGCTACTCTTACAGGGAGATTAGCAGAACCATTGAGGAGCATTTCACTCTGTTATTCAATAAGGGCCCCTGTCCTCAACTAACTCTGTGTTGGGACACTTTAATTGATAATAAAATACCAACCCCTGACCTGTTAGAGATGCCTTTTGAGGAAATAGAGATAAAATCTTCTGTTTTCAACTTGGCTGGAGAAAAATCTCTAGGTCCTGATGGCTTTCCAATGTTATTTTTCCAGCACTTCTGGGAGGTGCTGAAGCATGACATTACATCTGTATTCCAATCCTTCTACTCTGCACATGACCCCAGCTTTCTAGCTCCAATCAATCAGACCTTTCTGGCACTCATTCCTAAAAGAGTGGGTGCTAATAGCATTAAGGAATTTAGGCCCATTAGCTTAGTTAACAGCCTCTATAAAATTATTACCAAGACTTTGGCTGTTAGATTGGCTCTAATGATGCACAATGTGCTGGATTCATCTCAGTATGCCTTCTTACCTGGGAGATCCATTGTGGATTGTTTCTTGGTGGCTCAAGAAACAGTACATTATATGCATACTCATAAAATCAAGGGGTATATACTGAAAATTGACTTTGAGAAAGCTTTTGACAACATCAAATGGAATTTTCTATTAGATTCTTTGGCTGGAATGGGATTTGGGGAAAGATGGATCTCCTGGATCCATATGTGCATATTCTCTGCTAAATTTTCTGTACTGATTAATGACACCCCTAAAGGACTCTTTTGGGCAGCCAATGGTTTAAGACAGGGTGACCCTTTATCCCCCTTGCTATTTATCATTGCTTCTAATGTCCTTAATGGCATGTTACAGACTGCAAGGAGGAACAATTTAATTTCTGGGATTAACTTCCCACATGGGGGTCCTTCTATTTTAAATCTGCAATATGCTGATGATACCTTGCTTTTTTTGCCTGCTAATTCTAAAAACCTCATTAATATTAAAAGGATCCTCTGTTGTTTTCAAACTGTTTCTAGGTTAAAAATTAACTTCTCCAAATCCTCACTGACTGGTGTGAGAGTATCCCAAGAAGAATTACTGTCCTCTTGTGATGTTATGGGCTGTGTCAAGGCTGACCTCCCCATTACCTACTTAGGTCTGCCTTTGCAATACAAAAAAGCAAACTGCACTAGTTGGGCTCCTGTAATTGAGAAAGTTTCTAATAAACTTTCATCCTGGAAGGCCAAGCAGTTATCTTTAGGGGGAAGGTTAGTTTTGGTCAATGCGGTTTTATCAGTTATACCTACATACTTTCTGACTGTGCTTCATATGCTCAGGAAGATAGAGAAAAAACTGGATAGTTTAAGAAGCAATTTCTTATGGAATGCCAATTCTTCTATAAACAAAGGAATTCACCTTATCCGATGGCCCAATATTTGTAGGAGCAAAAATGAAAATGGTTGGGGGATTAAAAATCTTAGAAGTTTTGGTGCAGCTCTTAAAGCTAAACTAAGTTGGTAATATTTTTCAAGTAATAGCAATCCTGTTTGGAAATCTCTCATTCAGGCTAAATACTTATTCAAGGGACCTGGGGCCATTTTAGATAAGGCCTCTTCCTTCTGTTCTCCTTTATGGAGACATATCAAAAAGGGATTCAATTTTTTCACTTGTTTTTCTAAGGTCACAGTGGGCAATGGTTCAAACTGTCTCTTTTGGAGACAATCATGGTACAATGAAAAGCCTCTCTGTATATTGTTCCCTGAGTTATATACTATTGCTAGATTTAAAAAAACATCAATCAAGAAAACTATGCACCTGTTTAACAAAGATTTCAACAGACTGTTTCTGTCCTTCCATTGTAAGACCTACAATTCAAATTTGCTTCAGTTACAGTTGGAAGGATTTGTGGCTATTATGCAATCCATTTCTCTCAATTCTAGAGAGGATGAATTTTATTGGACTCCTACTAATTCTTTCACTGTGAAAGCTGCCTATACTCTAATTAATGATGGAGGATTACGTAATGTCTTCCTCCAAAGTATTTGGAAAAGCCATTCCCCATTAAAGGTTAAGTTATTTGCATGGTTAGTTATTCAAAATAGGAATTTAACAAAAGAAAATTTATTGAAAAGGGCATGGACTGGTTCCCCGTTATGTATATTTTGCTCTGTTAGTATTGAAAATAATACCCATTTGTTTCTTCACTGTACTTTTGCTAGGAAAATTTGGAGATTCTTCTTGAACTCCCAATTAAGCCCTGGTTTCTTATCAGTGGCAGATCTTTTCCTCTCCACCCTTGATCTTAAGTCTTATTTGCCTTTTTCTGGGTGGACTGTGTTACTCCAGATCATTCTCTGGTTGATTTGGAGGGAGAGAAATTGTAGGATTTTTCGTAATATTTCTAAGCAAGCTTCTGAGGTTATCTCTGATATTTTATGTTTGATGCAATTTTGGGTGGCAAATACTGTATCAGGTTTTGAGAAAGAAGATATGCTGCAGTTCATTTTTGCAATGACTCCACAGCCTGAGGCGCCTCTAGCTATACCACCTTCTATTCCTCCCCCTCACGCACCACCAGGAGAGGCAGCCCAGGATGATATGAATGAATGAATCAAGGAGCAGGCCTACAAAGAAATATTCCTTTTTGGATATAATACTTTTTAGTCCCATTTTTGATTAATTTTGCACAGTTTGTTATCTTATAAGGAACATTATGCTATTTTGGAGGCTGTAGAGCCTAAGGGTATGTAATATTTGTGGAACTCTATATTTCTTATCTGGCATTGAAGCCGAAGAAATAATATCTATCTCAATCGTTAACGAAAAAAAACATAACCAACTAATGTAAAATGCATTACAATAAAATTATATCTATGTAATAAATTATTTCATTGTAAAATGTTTAAATTACGTTGCCAATAATGCTTAGTAATGAATATTTTATTACTAAATTTTCATAACAATTGTTTTGTTGCTAAAGATTATCGATAACAAAATCTTTAATTATTTTTGTTGTAAATTATTAATCTTTTAACATCTAATTTTAAGACTCGAGACAGCATAATACTCGTTGCTAAACACAAGCCACCTGTATAGCTAAATTTTGATGACATGGATTAATATTTCACATGTAGATATGCTGACATAAATTAATTGCCACATTACCACTCAACAAATAATTTTGTTGCAAAATGATACATTCCATTTTTTTTTCCTTTGGCAACAATTTTTTCATTATAAAAAATTTTCCATTAAAAATAAATCATTTCTAGTTATAACAAATTTTCCTGCAAGCTATAAAAATTGAAACATGATATTAAATCTATAAATTTTAATTTATTAACTATTATGCAAAACCAACATATAAAAGACTTCATAAGAAATCAAAATATTCAAATCTACTATTAAATCATTTTGTAGTATTTCACAACATACTCTATGTTCTCAAAACTGCAGTCACATGCTTCAAAATAACTCTAAAGAAAGGTCCAAACAATAATTGAAATAAACAAAAAGGATTCCTCTCAAATATTGCTTTTAGCATTGATGAGAACATTATTTAATCCTTGATCACCATGAGAGAAAGAATATTTATATATGGAAGGCCTTTCAACACCAATTTTACTTAATACCATCTCCATCCAATTAATTATCCAATGAATATAATTGCACATGTCTTCAATTAATGTTTGAAAATAAATCCATAAACTTTATGTTAGGCAAGTCAAGCACATGTGTATAACACATCCATATAATTGATCAAAGAAAAAAAGAGTTTATAATTTATTGGAAAGTTATATGTACCTTGTCTTTTTCATGCTCAGTCTCATGAAATTTTAGACATTCACGATTAGCATGTCTTAGGATATTTGTTTCACATGCTCCAATCCCAACCCTATGTTGATAGCCTGTCTTTTCATCCTTAAGAAACTTTAATATTGCTTTTAGCTCTAATTCCTCTTGAAATTTTTCATTAGTTGGTTGTGTAAGCTCTAAGGCCACATAGTTGTACATTTCAACCTACTCAAAGGAAAAAAAGACACAAATAATTTGATTTTGTATTAAATGTACAATTAAATATATTTGTAGTGTTTTACCATGATTGTATTATCACTCCCATATGCTTTATCCATCACTTCAAAAATTGTAGGTGATTTGTCAATATCCTTCAACTAAAAATATATTAGATATAGTCAAGAATGTGAGCAAAACAAGAAATAAGAGAAACTAAGAAACTATAATTATTATTGACCATTTTATACTCAAGTTGTGTAAATCCTTATGATCTAGACTTATGTTCTCCTCTTTTGACTTTCTTTGGCCTTCTCAATTACTTCCTGAATTAAAGAAATTTTTTAAATGCAGTAAATCAGACTAAAGATAAACTTGTCATGGTTGAATTTTATGAAACTTGATATATCTCTTGCAAACCTCTATTTTCAAAGGTAAATTGGTAGATAAAGGACTTTTCAAAGTTTCATCTGCATACATAC
>JAMKQA010007641.1:0-29827 GCA_024699735.1 Posidonia australis | reverse complement strand
GCCTATTGCAAGCATAGGGTTGATCTGGCTAATGGGATTCAAGGGTCAGCCACATCCAAAGCATCATCTGGAAAATTATCAATGAGTCACCTCAAAATAGGGGTGTCTACAGATGCCCCTCCCTGAGTGAGGTCGAGGGACAAAAGGAACCAAGACCGATGCTCAGGGTTGACAAGATACCCCCATTTTGAGGTTACAGAAGGATGATTTTTGCTGTAGGCGGTAAGTCACTTATTCGGCGGATGCACTGAAAGTCATGACTTGTTGCCAAATGCAAATGCAAATGCGAATGCATGCAACTGCTGATCTAAATGCTAGGGATGTGATGCCAATGCGAAAACAAATGCAAGAGCCGATATGAGAGTCGATGCAAAGCTGATGCCAACATAAAACACAAGAGTGGATGCTTGCATGGAGATGCAATGCTGATGCTAGTGCTGAAGAAATATGACAAAACAATGAAATCCTGTACTGATAGGGATCAGTGGCAGGAAAATGATAAGTTGTCAGACTCATCAACCGGATTAATGAGGTTATCAACCTAAGAGATGGGATATGACAAGTCAATCAAGTCTTGTCAATCCGGCCGCCTGACAGCGTGACGGTTGTCAACTGAGTAGTTGGGGATACCAGCCCAAGAAAAAGGGGGGGCATGACAAACATACCAGTTGTCAAGCAAAACAGGGCCCTGTCCGCACGGACCAAGGGTGAACAAAGAGATTTCTCGCCCGCGAAAACTCAGAAAAGAAAGAGAGAAACAAAAGGACCTTGACTGCCCGGTTAAAGGGTCCAACAACGGGATTCCTCGCCCGCGAAAAACCCAAAAGATAAAGGATAAGGACCTTGACCGCCTGGTCAAAAGGTCAAGCAGCTGGATTTCCTACCCAAGGAAATCCGAGAAAAGGGCTAAGACCTTGACCATCAGGTCAAAAAAAGTCAAGCTGCAGGATTTCCTGCCTTAGGAAATCCGAGAAAGGGGCTAGGGACCCTGACAATCAGGTCAAAAGGTCAAGCCACAGGATTTCCTGCCCATGGAAATCCACGAAAGCAAGGACATTGACCACCCGATCAAAGTCAAGCAAGCTGGATTCCGCGCTCGCGAAAATCCAAAAGGGGCAAAGGACATTGACCGCCAGGTCAAAGTCAAGCAAGCTGGATTCCGCGCCTGCGAAAATCCAAGAGGGGCAAAGGACATTGACCGCCCGGTCAAAGTCAAGCAAGCTGGATTCTGCGCCCGCGAAAATCCAAGGGGGGCAAAGGACATTGACCGCCCGGTCAAAGTCAAGCAAGCTGGATTCCGCGCCCGCGAAAATCCAAGAGGGGCAAAGGACATTGACCGCCCGGTCAAAGTCAAGCAAGCTGGATTCCGCACCCGCGAAAATCCAAGAGGGGCAAAGGACATTGACCGCCTGGTCAAAGTCAAGCAAGCTGGATTCCGCGCCTGCGAAAATCCAAGAGGGGTAAAGGACATTGACCTCTCGATCAAAGTCCAGCAAGTCGGATTCCGCGCCCGCGAAAATCCAAGGGGGGCAAAGGACATTGATCGCCCGGTCAAAGTCAAGCAAGCTGGATTCCACGCCCGCGAAAATCCAAGAGGGGAAAAGGACATTGACTGCCCAGTCAAAGTCAAAGAACCAGATTCTGTGCCCACGGAAATCTAGAAGAGGAGGTAGAAGGGTCTCCTTGGCTTGGAAGGAGACCCGAAAAAATCAAAACGATGATTCATGGATTATCCCCTAGGAAGGAAAAAAGCACAGATGCCCCGAACTGCAAATATGCTGACTGCTGGCGCCGTGGTGTTGAAGTTGACTTTCTTGCTGAAACACATGTGCAATATCTTCTGAAGAAATCCTGCTGAGATTTCTAACCTGAATGGCAAAGCTTGCAAAAAGACGAGGGCTTATTTGCAATTTCTCAAAATTGGGTCTTTATTGCGAATTTCCCAATCACGGTAACCATCTGAATGCTGAATTACCGTTGTGCTGTGACGTTCGACATTTTGCTGTATATTGACAAATGTCTGCCTCCCAACACCTCACACGTCCTTTGTGGACGAATCTGCAATTTTGCAAAATATAAGGGGTTTTCTGCAAACTACCCCACCAAGTGCATTTTGTGGGCCATGTGCTTGACACAATATATTCTGCTCTTGAAGTGCAAGCTGTGAAGTGATAGGGCTGGAACGCAATTTTTACGGCCATTTTGCACTTTGAACCTTGACTTATAAAATTATTCGTGTAAAGGGACCCACTGAATAACTACCATAACTGCCAAGAAGCATTTCTTTATTTCTTCCTACTTGCTGGGAGTACAATAGTGCTTGTGCCGTCTTGCTTTTCCTAGGTTCTGTCATTTGCTTGATTTCATTCCAATGCAACTTTCATATGCATTTCTTTGAAATTTTTTTTTTTGGCTTCCTCTTAAAAGGCGTGTCTCCTCCTCCTCCTTTATTTTGTTTCATCATCCCCAAACGAAAACCAACTCTCCCTCTCTTCATCTCTTCTCCTCAACGATAGCCTTACCCTCTCTTCCCCTCTTCACGGCGGCGGTGCGCAAAAGTTGCGTCGACAAGACGTGCTCGACTAGTGCGGGGTTAGGTGCTGGGCATCGCGCGAGGTGCGTCAGAGGTGCAGCGGCTGATCGGCGGAGGCATGGATCGTACTCTTCAAGACTGGCTGGACAGAGGATCACCGGCAGAGGTAACCTCTCTTCCTCCCTTCTCTCATTTCGTGTGCTTGTCTGCCCTCCCCCTCTCGTTTTTGCCTTGTCGACGGCTGAATGGGTTTGGCGGGGATGAGTCCAGTGGTCTGCGGTTGTGGGGGCTTGGTTGGAGATGGGTTGTCCGTATGCTTGTGGCGGACTGGCTGTGCGGAAGTGGTGGTTTGGGTGACTACGGTCGCCAACAGGGAATGTGGAGCGGCCGTGAGATGGTGGTGGGCTGGAAGTAGGGGTGCTTTATGTGATGGCAAGCTGGCTGCGTGGTTGGGTTTCGGCGTTTCGGTTTTAGGTGGTAGAGGGGATGGCTGACGGTGGTGGCGGAATGGTGATGGGTTTAGGTACTAGAAATGCTTGTTACTGTCCATGATTCATTTTTCATGTGATTTGGAGTATTGTTTACGAACTGTTTTAAACCATGCTTTAAAGAAAAGAATGATAGCTTGTAGAATGCTCCCCTCTTGCATATTTTAACAAGACAATATTACCACCTGACTTGCAGATTTCTACGTAATACTGAGCTGTAACTGTACACCTGTTTGTATTTCTACCACTATATGCCACATGCTTTTACTTAAATGCCATGCCCCTTTTCTACTTTGCTGATGAATGCAATGCCGTGTTTGACTTAGACTAGGGCTCTATTCGACATGCCTGCTGCTGCTGTTTGATTCTTGGTTTAGCTTTTATCTCTTTCCGCAGGATGACCCAATTCCGAGGAGGGGGCCCCACAATCCTCGTAGGACACGCCTTCTAGTTCTCGTCCCAAACGACGAGGCAGTTCTTCGAGGTCACGGGCCTCTAGCAGCTCGACTCCTGCTGTCCCCATTGAGGTAAACCCAAAACTGAACAGCAAATGAGTATATAAATCTGGTGTTCTCTCTGACAAATGCATTCTCAGGAGTCTGGCAATTTCGAGGGGTGGCTGCTAAGCGACCATCATCTCTGCGAGGGTCCCGGCTTTGGGGTAATTTTCTCGCTTTGATGTGCTTTAATTACAACCTGCTTTTGACTTGTCATTATCCTCGACATTTCAGGAGGGGGACGCAAATCGGATTATGTGGTGCCATTAGGGCCCGATGCTTGATCATTTCCACCGTTTGCTTGACTTTCTGCAGGACTTCCTCCTCCACTGGTCTCCATTTGGAGGTTTGCTCCGCATACCCATCATACATGGTCATTACAACTTCTTCAGAGCCCTGGTAGAGAGATGGAGGTTTGAGACGCACACCTTCCATTTGCCATTTGGTGAGCTGACTGTTTTGCCTGATCAGTGGGCCCTGCTGACGGGCCTTCCTTTCGGTGACGAGCCGATTATAGGTAAGACCACTCACGGCTTCCACCTTGCGCCTGCACATCTGGGCCGTGTCCCTCCTAAGCCACCTAGGGGGAAACATATGATCACTGTGGGATGGTTGAGAGAATGGGACAAATTCTGGCCCAACCCCGAGCTTGACAGTGAGGAAGTCGATTTTGTACTGAGGCACTTTCTACTGGAGCTGCTAGCCATGATCTTTTGTGATTCGTCGGCTTACTGTATCCATGCTGATTGGATTGCGTATTTGACCAACCTGGAACATCTGGATCATTATGATTGGGCTGGTGCTAGTTATACCTGGCTAATCTGTGGGCTCGACAATGTGGTCAAGCTTGGGCGCCGCTCTTATGTGGGGCTATACCCTCTGTTGACTGTAAGTATTTTGCTTCCATTACTTTGTAAAACAAATTTCCTTTATGCTTAATATTTGATAAACTGACTTGTGCTTGTATTTGCAGTACTGGATCATGGAGCACATCACCAGAGGGCACAACTTTGGTCATCTGCGGGACGAGCTCCTACCTCTTCCCTGCCAGTGGGTCGAGCCTGACCACAGGGTTGCTGCTGGGGTATATAGCTATGAGTCTTACTGGTATTTGCTGGACTTGGTAGAGCTCGAGGATGTAAGTCTCTTCTGCCATTAGACTTTAACTTTGCATGTCTGTTTTATTTTCTTTGCTTATAATTCTCTGTTTCTATAACAGGTTCACCTACGCCCATTCGCTCGATATGATGGCTTCGACTAGGCTCCCTTGAACTCCAGTCGCATCCTTAGGGACAAACAGGTGAAATTCTATTGTATGAAGAAGTCGGCCTACTACCTTCCCGGGCGTGTACGACATCAATTCTTGAATGAATTTTGCATTCCTGCCCCTCCTCCTGCTGATATGGATCGCTCAGCTACAACTCGTTCGATTGCTAGAAGCCGGCATGCAGCTACCATAGCTTCCCAGGACAGGCACGTCCTTCTGGAAGTCAACTATACAGACTACCTAACTTGGTACAGGCGTGTGGGGAAGCCATACCTATTCGAGGAGGCAGTGCGGGATAGCCAGCGTGGGATGTGGTATGCATTTGACTGGGCCCAGGTACTTGATTTCCATTTCTACTGTATATTGCTATCATGTGAATTATAAAAGTTTGACATTCGTTATAATCCACAGGGCTTCGAAGAACAATTTGGCACCTTTTATGTCGATATTCACCGAAAGAGGGTAAGACCCTTACTTTGTAAACTACCATTTCTGCTGTATCTGACATATCTGTTATTTTGCAGGAACTGCGCTGGCGCAACATCATCCGGGTATGTTTCTCTTTTCTGCCCCTGCTACCACTTTTATAATTCTTATTGCTAACATAAGTTTTGATTTTGCAGCAAGACTTTCCTACTCAGGAAATGAATGTAGCCAGTAGCGGGGATTTTTCCATGGAGGCGTCTGAGGAGGACCGTTCAGACACCGAGGTTACCTAGAGGGTTCGTGACTCTGCTCCTCGTTCCTAGGCTGCCGTAGCTGCACAGTGGTCGCGTCGAATCACTCGATGAGGCGCCCGACTCTTGGCGAAGCATTTTCAAAAGGCGGCATCTGATGAGGAAGATTCAGATGAGGAGTAGCTTTATTTACAGTTTTTGCAAGCTATGTAATAACATTGGCACATTGTAACCTATTTTGAAAATTTATAAGAAAATTTCTGATTCTGCGATGTGCCCCTCGGGGTTTTGTGTATGTACAAGCTGTATGCAAAGTTCTCTGTGCAGGATTAAACAAATGGCGCTGATTTGGCGGTGTCCATATTTTAGGGGAGGTGCTGCTGAAATTTTGCAGCTATTCCAGGCGCCACCTAGGTACGCCGCCTAGGTGCGCCTCCAAAAATGGTGAGTTTTGTTTTCCTTTTCTGCTAAAACCCTTTTGTTCTTCTATATAAACTAGCATTTTGTGAGAAACACCGCCGTCTCTTCTAAAAAAAAGGGCAGCAGACCTTTGCTTTTTGCTTTTTTGCTCACTTTCTGATCTTTCTGGGCACAGACTGTGTTATATTCTGTACTACCATGGTAAGGGCTATTGTATACGTGCATTTTCTGTTGTTTCTTGTGCTCTGTCGCAGATTTTCGTTGCATTCTATTATCTCACTTTCATGGCAAAAGACTTCGGAACATGTTTCTTGATTTTGCAAATGCTTTTTGTATTATATTCTGCTTGATTGTTTTGCTTGTCCCACGTTTTTGTCAAGTTTTGTCTTTTTTATTGCCATATCTGGCCCAAATCTGTGTCTGCAGAGCTATCCCACCATGGTAACCCCAAAACACTGCTCAGATGCCCTACGTGGCTGGATTGATGCCTTGACAACTGTTGACCGCGAACAATTACGGGTCTGGGGCATTTCTTCCTCCCTTCTGAGTATAGCCAAGGTGGAGGTTAACTGGCATTTGCTGTGTGTCGTGGCTTGGTTTTGGAAACCAGATTTGCATGTTTTCCGCTTTGGGCAGGTAGAGATGACCTTGACTTTGGAGGAGGTCAGACGGATTTGCGGTTTGTCGCCATTCATGCCCCCTCCAGTTGTTACCTGCCATGACAGCTATGTTCATGTTGTGAGCCGACTCACGGGCGTGGCCATAATGTCTGTGAGGAGAGACTTATCTGTAGAGACGGATCTACAACCATGGTGCGCCTGGACTATTTTGATGCAATCATAAGTACCCACTCTTCCATGGGTATCCTGTGGCTTTATTGCTTTGTGCTGCGCTTCCTTAAGGAGCTGATCTTTAGTCACGGCCGGAAAACTGTGGCTATCGAGGTGGCAGAAATAGCCTGGGCGATAGTTGTTCGCCAGATTGATTTGGCCCCTATCCTTCTTGCTGAAACCTATGTTGGTTTGGATCGAGCGTTGAAGCGCTCTCGCCATTTCCATGGGTGTGGTGCCCTGATGCAGGTAAGCAAATCATTGACATTTAATTATTCTGCTGTGCTTAACTATAACTCTATTTTTGCTAGGTTTGGTTTGCTGCCCATATGGTAATGAAGATTCTGTGCCCTCGGCCTTCTGCTTTTGAAGCCTATAGCCGTACTCACCATTCAAGGATGCTCCCAGGAGTCCCGGAGTTATGCAGCAGACTACAGAATCTTACAGAGGATACAGTAAAATGGTGCATTATATCCTCGGCATCCAGAACCTTTATAGCTTTCTTCAATGCCAGGGATATGCGGCTTGTGGTTCTTCCGGGATTTTCGGGAGGCGTGGAATATCATCCTATCTGAGTCCTCTACTAGTTCGGTTTTTGCCAAGATTCTATTGTGCAAAGCCGTTGTCCTGAACGATACAAGAGATATGCTGTTGGCTCAAATGCAACTACTTCCGAGTTGGCCCGCAAGACACAGGCTGGCATCAAGTCTTCTGATCTTGCCATCACTGAGGGTTCTAGTTGCACGGTGGAATATGATGCCGAGATACGAGAGTCATGGCCTCTGGGCGAGCTCCCTCCTAGTGGTACTAGTTTCACAGGGGCTAGCAGTTCCAAAATGCCCAGAATTGATTAGCAATATTTGTATCCATGATAGACCATAATAAAATTGTTGGCACTGATGTCATTTTGCATTGCTTATACTTGTTCATGTAATTTCACAATTGCTTTTAAGATCAATTAATTGGCATGCCCCTGGTTTCAAATCCTTCCGCTTTAAAGAAGTGACTAACATGCCCCTAGCCGAATGCTTATACGACTCATAAGGCAGCTGACATGCCCCTGGTCGGAATGCGAACAAAATGCCTTGCAAAATAAATGCAAATATGCTTGACTAAAACTAGCATGTGCCCTACCCAAATGCTTATACGACTCATAAGGTAGCTGACATGCCCTTGGTCGAAATATGACCAAAACGCCTTGCAAAGTAAATGCAATTATGCTTAATTAAACTAAATGCTGTGCAAAAGATGCAAATGCAAAGAAATGGTTAATTGATATATTGGTGCCCTCAGCGCCAAAGAAGCCTGTTTTGCCTGCGGTAGGAGGTGACACTGCCCTCAATTCATGTGGCACTAACCTAGGCACTTAGATTTATTTGTGGCTCTCCTTCAGATTCATGGGCCTCATGCCAAATCCTTGGGGCCCTGTATCTACTTTTTTGAGGATTCACTTTCTTTTCTCCCTCGTAGGCATGCTAAACCTACCTTGCTCCTGCTTGGAGGTAAAAATACACTTAGGCTGAGGGGGTGGCTGCTATTTCCCTTGTGCTGAAGGGGTGGTTAGTCCCTTTGATCATGTGGGCTTAGTAAGTGCATGCTCCGACTCCTCTCCAAGCTATATGGTAGGAGTAAGGTTGTTCACATGCCTCTCTCAGTGGAGTTTAACTTCTATCTACTGCTTTTGTCTTCCTATTTTCTTTTATGCTCCAAGGTCAATGTATTTTTTCTTTTAATGCTCACACACTCTCTAGACCTAACATTTTTCCTCCCTCCAGAGATATAGGTCCCGTGGAGATTTGTACATTTAGCCCATTCCTCTGAAATCTCTCTCTCACTTCCTAAGCTTCTAGGGTAGTAGCACATGAGGAGGACTTGTCACGTCTTACGCAGGCAGGCTTCCAATTTTCTTCATCGGGCAATGATGATGCTATGCAGAAAGAATAGGTGCAAGAGATTATTCATGTTTATGCTAGGATGCGCTAATCTAAAACATTAATAGTTAAAAAGAAGATGCATGAAAATGCATGACTCACAATGCAAGGCATAGGATTGACTAAGAGTCACTGATAGTACTTCTTTAAGTAGGAAGTATTGACAGGCTCTGACTGCTCTGTATGGTCCATGCCTTCAAGAATGACTGCACCCCCTGACAGGGCCTCCTTAACCACAAAAGGTCCGCACCAGTTGGGCCTAAATTTTCCTCGTGGATCCAGTAAATGAATGGCACGCAAGACCAAGTCTCCTGGTTCAAAGCTTCTAGGACGGACTTTCTTTTGATAAGCTAGGGCCACTCTCTTCTGGTAGCATTGGGCATGATGCAATGCTTGCAATCTATGTTCATCAATTAGATCAAGCTAAACATTACATTCCTGTACCCACTCAGCCTCTTCTAATTCTGCCTCCCTCAAGATCCTTAACGAAGGAATCTCCACTTCGAAGGGAAGGACTGCTTCCATGCCATACACCAAAGAATAAGGTGTTGCTCCTGTGGATGTCCGGATGGAGGTTCTATAAGCCCATAATGCATAAGGCAGCTTTTCATGCCAATCTCTATGGGTCTCGGCCATTTTTTTCAAGATCTTTACCAGATTCTTGTTAGCCGATTCCACTGCCCCATTCATCTGAGGTCGATAGGGGGTGGATTTGTGATGTCTGATCTTGCAACTCTGGAGGAAATCCTCAACTCTCTTTGCTATAAAATTAGTTCCGTTGTATGAAATGATAGCAAATGGAACCCCATATTATTCTTGATGAATTTTTCTGTAATAGCTGCTGTGACTGTCTTGTAGGTCGCCGCCTCGACCCATTTTGTAAAATAATCGATGGCTACTAGAATATAACGATGCCCATTGGATGCCATAGGATGAATGGCTCCGATAACATCAATTCCCCAGGTAGAGAATGGCCAGGGTGATGACATGCTATGCAATTGCTGTGGGGGAGCATGTATAAAATTGCCGTGTATCTGGCAGTTATGGCATCTTCTAACAAACTGGTAGCAGTCTGTTTCCATGATGGACCCGAAATACCCTTGTAACATAATTTTCCTGGCTAGAAGGACCCCATTCATATGTGGGCCGCAGGTGCCTGCGTGGACTTTCAGCATTAGCATATCTGCCTCCTTTTTGTCTACGCACCTGAGGAGCATCTGGTTATAAGACCTTCTGATCCCGACCCATGTGGCGTAATTGGGATTCATTAACTTTCATCAGAGTAGGGTTGTGTGAGGCTTATTGCCCTTGAGCACAAGACCCACGTCTTGGGTTTCCTCCTTCCTTTATGACTTTGTGGAAGAGAGGGGAACTCACATGTGATCAGGTTTTTTAGATGACCATGATGCGTTTGAAGATGGCTTTATGCACGTTTTCAAGATTTTATATCGCATGCCACATTAGTCTAGATTATTGTTTGATTTGCAATTTCATAGGCACACATAGCTGGCACACCTGCATGTTTTTCACTACACACAGTGGATTTTTGGCATGGTATTTGGTATAATTCCTGATTTGCTTTGCCTTTTGGTTTTATTTGGGTGTCCTCCTAGATATATCAGGAGCTTAGGTTTTGTATATAGCAAAGTGAGCACGAAAGTCACTCGGTGTTACTAGATCTTTGGTCATATCCGTGCAATACCTTTGCACCGGTGTTTGATCCACAACTAGGGTGACCTTTTTGAGCATTAGGACACACCCTACAGTCTCTCTACCCATGTTTAGCATAAGGCACCACTTCCATGTAGCATTGCATGCCATATCACCCTTGGGCGTATAGAAACAGGTTGAAAAGCCAACATTTCATATAAGTAAACGAGAAACCCATGAAAGGCCGATTTTTCGGGCGCACGAGGGTGCCTAATACCTTCTTCGTGCGTAACAGGGATCCTTGCCCATTTTTCTGGTTCATGTTGACCTTTTCCATTGGTTTTATGGCATGGTTTTAAATGTTTAAAAACAATTTTCCTCGTCTCCCATTTTCAAGTAGACTAGGTGGCAACTCCTGCATTTTTATCATTTGCTTTTTATTTTTTTGCCGTGACTTTGCCGACCCTCGCGCATTTGGCCTTCCGCGCCACTCCCGAGGCTGTCGCCGGCATGGTTACAGGAACTGGCGACTTCACTGGGGATAACCAGATCCCGACTTTTGTTTTGGGTTTTTTCGTTTACTTTGGCTTTTCTCCTTGTTTGCTTGTTCCCCATGCTTTGCTTTGGTTGTCTCTTTGTATTATAAGTTATGTCTTCCTTACAGGCATGCCTTTTGTATAATGGGTGTTTTCTTTTACACATTTGCTATGCCACCACTTTTGCACATAAGATGCACATGCTTTTTGTTTGTTAATAGATGGTTGCTTTACATGATTTCTTCCCTTTTTGTATATGCCATGTTTAGGAGATTAAGGACATGTTTTCTCTCCCCTTTTGGTTAATAAAAATATAAAAAACCAAAATTAATAAATAGGACACAAACTAGTGACAAATTGCAAACTCGCCCCCATGGTTTAATAAATTTGCAAGTAAAAGACTTAAAGCATCTTTTGCATTCATCATATAGGACATGCATCTTTTCATCTCTTGAGTCCACCTATAGTTTGCGAAGGACATTTCACAATTTTCTAATTCTATGGCCTTGGCGTGGGATGAAATACCGGTATGTCCCCCCTTGTTCGGGGTCGTGTTGGTCTTAGTAGAGGGTACAGCCTATTGCTTTGGCAGAGGACGAGGCCCCGAACGCACCACCCGTTCACTGCCTAAGCTTTGGCTAGGATTTAGAACGAGAACCTTTACTTTCTAACATTGAGTCGGAGACCCATTTACCCCTGTGTGAACTTGGAGTAGACAGCTTAGTAGGACACCCCTAGATTGTGAGAGAGTGCATGCTAGAAGCATTCATGCATCTGCATTCATACCACTATAAGCATTGCATCTTTTCTAACTTGTTTCTTTGTTTTTGTACAAAGAGTACCTGTTAGAGTGCGAGTTCCTTAGCTAGAGCTCGAGGCTTTTCCTTTCACTGACACCCAGCGTGACACGATTTTTGACCACATCTCTCAAGTTATCTGTCACCTTTGACGATCGCTTGTCCTAGGATTCGTCCTCTTTTTCCTAGCCACAGTCCAATCCGTACCCGCTCGTGATCCGCCAAGGCCCAGCAAACCAACGAGCCCCTTTCCTCTACTGTTTAGGAGGAGGTCCCTATTTCGGCAAACCCTTCCTTCGTCTCTGTCCCTATTATCACTATGCATCCGGAGGACCTAGGCCATCCCAATACCGCATCCCGGTGGCTACCCTACCTTCAGGGCCACCAGTTTGGTCTTCTGCTGCTTTTGGGGCCTCAGCAGTTGAGTCTCTTCCCATGACCCTTCCCTAGGGTTCTTTTGCTGCTCCTCCTCAGGACTATGTGTTTACCAGCCCCACTCTGACTGCTGCTATTTCTATAGTACCTTCTCCCTAGTTTGGACAGTTGGGGTCTCAGCTTCCTGACTCCTCTGTCCCTGTTTTGCCTCCATCCTTTGGAGCTACTAGTGATGATCCCGTGACCACACAACTGCAACAAATGTCTGCCCTCGCCCAGCAGTTGTAGGGATTGACACTAGCGCTTTAGTCCTTTCTGGTTTGTCCTTCCCGACTCCCGAGTTGCCTTTGCAACTGGCCCTAGGACCATAGATTGCACCCACTACACCACCCCCAAAGCCGTCGCCATCCTTTGTCTTTCCGGCGATAGAGGTGTCAACATTGCCTTTTGCAACACCACCACAGCACCCACCACAGCATGAATCTCTGTTATCTGGTGGCAGGCTGGCAGGAACGCAGCCCACCATGAGCATAGTACTCGGGGCCATTCTGGTCCAACAACTCTTGCTTCCACATTCTGCACCTCCTGTAGCACCACCCCTACCTTATCCTCACCCATGTATCAGACACAAGCTTCATCTTTTGTACCACAGCACACATCACCCATGCACAGGTACACAAGCCATCCTACCATAGCACCAGGCGGCAGAATGGTGTTTCCGGAGGAGCCCTTAGGGGTGACCCATACGATGTACGCGGCACCTACCGTGGCTACACAATCTGCTACAGCGTTAGCTCCAGATGCTCTCCTCGCGAGGGTGAATGATTTAGAGCACACACTCCGACAAGTACAGGGTAGGGACCGTCAGCCCAATTCCAGGATCTCTGTTATTTTCCAGAGGCGACTCTCCCATCGAACTTTCAAATCCAGGAGTTTGAAAAATACAATGGTAAGGGTTGACCAATTCCCCATCTTAAAGCCTATTGCAGAGACCTTGCCCAGCTTCAAGCTGACGAGAGGTTGCTCATCCGCCTATTCCAGAAAAGTCTCATGGGGCCCGCGTTGAAGTGGTTCACCTCCCTCGACATGGCCACCATCAGGACTTGGGACGACCTCACACAGGCGTTCCTCGAATAATATTCCTTTAACCTTGACCTAGTCCCAAAGCGGGAGAACTTGATCGCAATAAAGTAGAGGGCCCATGAAACATTTGGGGAGTATGTTGGACGTTGGCGGTCCTTGGCTTCGTAGGTGAAATATAGGCCCTCCGATGATGAGTCTATTGAGATTGTGATCCGAGGAGCACAACCAGCAGTCGGGGCTCTACTCAGCATTCAGCCAGTCACCACTTTTTCTGCATTGCTTCGGGCAGGGGCCCATGTTGAGAGTTCACTACGCGACGGTAGTTTTCCAGCACTCTCTGCATTTGCCAAACAGGCCACTTCCTCACATAGTGGTGCTAGCAGCAGCAACAACAACAAAAACCACAATGCCAATCCACCCAAGAGGCGGGATCCCTCCATGAATACAGCCTCTTATATTAGATCCCCTGCTGCACCAACGAATGTTCGTCCGCCTCCTCAATGCCAAGTAGTTTATGCACCCACGCCTACACCTAGAGCACCTCATGCATCGCACATTACCCCCACTACCACACCAGTTTACCCTGCCCCACCGGCCAGGATGTGCCCACCGTTGGCATATCCACAACTGAAGCGATAATGCCGTGATAGGCGCCACTATACCCCATTAGTGGAGCCCTTGAGCATGGTGTTCCCTAAAGTCGCATTTCTCTTGAGGCTACCCGAGATATGCCCGCCGCCTAATCCGCTTCCTGCCTGGTACAATACAAATGCGTTCTGCAATTTCCATCGAGTCGCAGGCCACTCGACGGACAATTGCCTTACACTCAGGGATGCAATCCAGGACTTGATTGACCAAAAGGTCATTGTGATTAGCACACAGGCAGTAGGCCTGGCACTCGCATCAGCAGTCGCGCAAGCACCACCAGCACACCCTAGTATAGTTAGCTAGCCTTTGCCACAGCATCTAGCCTCGGGAGCTTCAGGTTCCTTGGGAGTCAATTCTGTTTTGTCTTCTGAGTCTATCTCATCTCCCATTCTTCCAACTGATTTGATTCATGATGTATCGTCCCCTTTTCCGCACCAGCTATATCGTTCTTTCCACGGTGCTTCCGAGGAGTCTGTTAATATGATCCGCCCGAATGTCGAGTCGGAGTACACTGTGGCGCCGTCTATCGTATACTCCCAACCACCAGCACCAATTTGTTTGCGAACCTGGCCCCAGTCTGGGTCGATTCAACCACCAGCTCCGCAGACTTACCAGTACCCTCAAACTTATTAGTATCTTCCAGCCACGCCTGTACAGTTAGTTGCTCGCCCCCCGGTTGTCGTTACTCTTACCCATGACACGCATCGTGTTCCATACAACTATGCCACAGAAATGTGAGCAGAAGTGACAGGATCGGGTAGAGTATACAATCCCCCAGCACCTACGCCTAATTCTCCAATACCGAGCCCCATCCAGTTGCAAGCCCAATCATTTAGACCACCAGCACCCGTACCACTAGTTCCTGTCCAATTGCAGGCACACTCCCGACAACCCTCCATGCCAAGAGTAGCACCACCTGTTCCCACCACCAGCAGCCAACCTACAGCTGACATAACTGCTCAACTTAAGAAAGTCAAAGCTGATATTTCTATTTGATACTTGATCCACACTTCAGTAGAGCACAGGGAGGCCTTCCTTAGAGTCTTCCAAGCTGCCCATGTGTCCCCAACCATAGAGCCAATTACCCTAGAGAACATGGTAGGAATGATAGCGGCGCCACAAGTTATCTCCTTCTCTAGCCCGGAGTTACCACCATCAAGAACCAACCATAATTCCCCCTTGTTCATCACCACGCAATATTGGAGCTTTCGCATCCCTCTCACATTGGTAGACAATGGAGCAGGCTTAAATGTTTGCCCTTTGCGTACAGCAAGTACAATCTGATTCAAGTCCGAAGACATAATACCAGCCATGAAAGGGATGACGGCGTTCGATAATACGCATCATGATGCACTTGGGATCTTAATCATTCCTTTGACCATTGGCCCTGCTCGCTTCGACGTAGAATTCTATGTCGTAGATATTGAACCTTTTTTCAATCTTTTGCTTCGACACCCTTTGCTTCACAAGCATCAAGTCATTCCCTCAACCCACCATCGTATGATTAAGTTCTGCTGGGACGACAATGTTGTTGTGGTCTTGGCAGAAGATCTGGAGAAGGTCGAGTCAGTCTCTGTTGTAGCCCCCTAGACTGTCTACTTTGAGCCTAAACCTTCAATTGTCCTGTATCAGGTTAATTGGTTTGAGCCGGTTAATTTCATTCCTCCCCTTGAGCACGTCAGCCACTTGGCCACTTGTGGTGATCCCCATTTAATGGTTGATAATTTGTGTCGTAAATGAGGATATGAGAAAGGAACAACCCTTGGGCGTTACGACCAAGGAATCGCCGAGCCGATCAAGGCGGAAGAATGGATAGAGCACGAAGGATTAGGATACGAATGTTAGTGTCACAAGAAGAGATTGTCGTGCTTTGGTAAGTCCCCCAAGATGTTCATTCGACGCAATTTAGCTAACTTCACCAGTGTAGGCGTCTTGGATCCAAATCAAAGCTCGTATACAGTATCAGTGTCACAACCGTCAGTTTGGGTTTATCCGAAAAAGTCATATATAGAAAATGGCCAGCTAGAGACAGAGCAGGGCATTGAGCAGGTCAGCGAGAAGTCACAGAAATATTTAGCATTTGTAATGTCAGAACAGTCAGCAGTCAATCAGGCAGTAGTGTTGGAAGATTCAGTCTAGAAGGCAGATTCAGGGAATGGCTTGGAGGATGATGTAATTGGAGATCTGGACGTTTTATTCCAAGAACAATTGGATGTGCTCACAGAAGACTTGGCGAAGCACGATCGAGTTAGGAAAGGGAAAGCATTTCATCACCACCGTCGGAATCACCAATACCACCCCAGGACCAGGCTTCAATCATGGTCCTTCATGAGACAAAGAAGAAGTATGCTAAACCAATGGAGTTAATCTCATGTCAGCCAGGAGGTGGGTCTAGTTGGTATTGGTAATTTAGACCTCACCTTGAGGGTGAGGGTAAAAAAAAAACAACATGAGTTAAGCGTAGGTAGGACAGGCGGCAGTAGTCTCACCAATTTGCAATAGGACAGTTGCCAGCAAGCAGAACCCTTTGTAAATAGTAGAGAAAATAAAATCAAAAAATCAAGAAAACCAAAAAAATCTTGAAAAAAAAATGTGAATAGGGAGGCATCAACTTTAGAGGCAGGGATTCCCAAGTCCTCAGGTAGCTCAGACAGTCAAACAGAAGAGGTCGCACAGTGCCGTTATAAGAATACAAAAGTCACTGTGACTGTCATAAAGTGCCATCAGGGTGCAAAATTAGAAGAAATCCTCTTGGTGGACATCACAGATCCGACCTTTGAGCAGGAAATCTTGTCAGAGCTTATTGCCTATAGAGAGGAAGATGAAGTCAGTTAAGCAGACAGTGTAGATAATGATGATAATGCGCCATCATAATTTCAGTTTCATGATAATGACCCAGAAGGCCCAAATCTACATGTGGAGGAAGAGACGGAGCTTGTCAATATTGGCACGACAGAAGATGTTAAAGAAACACGTATCAGTGCCAAATTGTCACCACAAGCAAAGGCAGAATTTATAGCTTTCTTAAAAGAATATGTAGATGTCTTTGCATGGAGCTATGATGACATGGTTGGTTTAGACATTGAGGTAGTAGTACACACATTACCACTAAAACCAAATTAAAAGCCAGTCAAGCAGAAGCTTCGTAGATGGCGACCTCAGTGGCTGTTGAAACTTAAGGAGGAAATCATGAAACAGCATAAAGTCAATTTCCTCAAGGTCATTCTTTATCCTGAGTGGCTCGCCAATGTGGTGCCTGTGCCATAGAAAGACGGGCAGGTTCGTATGTGCATAGATTACCGAGACCTTAACAAAGCGAGCCCGAAGGATGATTTCCCGCTTCCCCACATAGGTATTCTGGTTGACAACACAGTAGGGCATAAAATGTTGTCATTTATGGATGGATTTTCAGGATATAACCAGATTAAAATGGCCGAAGAAGACATGGAGAAGGCGTCTTTCATTACCCCGTGGGGAGTCTTCTGCTATAAAGTAATGCCATTCGGGCTAAAGAATGCAGGCGCAACATTCCAGAGGGCCATGACGGCATTATTCCATGATCTTATGCACCAAGAAGTTGAAGTGTACGTGGATGACATGATCGCCAAGTCTAAAGAGCCCGAGGATCACCTCTCTTGTTTAAGGAAGCTGTTTGACTGCCTGAGGAAGTATAAGCTTCGCCTCAACCCCAACAAATGTGTATTTGGGGTATCTTCTGGAAAGCTTCTGGGTTACATTATCAGCCATAGAGGAATAGAAGTGGATCCCCACAAGGCTAGAGCCATCATTGATATGTCTCCCCCTGCTACTGAAAAAGAAATTCGCGGATTGTTGAGACGGCTACAATATATCAGTTGGTTCATAGCGCAGCTTGCACCCATATGTGAATCGATATTCAAGCTCCTGAGGAAGAATGCCCAAACACACTGGAATGATGAGTGTCAAGCGGCCTTCGACAAGATCAAGTAGCTTCTGGCAAAGTCTCCAGTCTTAGTTCCTCCCACGTCTGGACGACCTCTATTTTTATATCTCTCAACCACACAATATGCCATGGGCGCAGTCCTAGGAGAACATGATGAATTAGGGCGTAAGGAGAGGGCCATCTATTACCTCAGCAAGAAGTTCAATGACTGCAAGGTCAGGTGCAACACTATAGAGAAGGTTTGCTTATCTTTGGTATGGGCTACTCAGCGCCTCAGGCATTATATGATGGCATATCCAGTCCTGTTATTATGTCGACATGATCCTATCAAGTATCTATTCCAGAAGCTAGCTTTGGTGGGAAGATGTGTTAAGTGGCAGGTAATGTTGTCGTAGTATGACATCACAGTCGTCACACAAAAGTCCATGAAGGGATAAGCAATGGCGGATCACTTGGCCGACCTACCAGTGCCAGAATACCAGCCACTGCAAACACAATTCCCAGATAAAGACATTTTATTTGCAATGGGCGATGAAGAATTAGAAAATCCTCAAGATGAGCATCAATGGTGTCTGTACTTTGGTGGTGCAGTCAATAAAAGAGGAAGAGGTATCGATGCAGTTTTGGCAACGCTGCAAGGACAGCTAATTCCCTTTGCAAGGAAGCTGACATTTGAATGCACCAATAACGAAGCTGAATACGAGGCATGCGTAACTGGATTACAGGTGGCACTGGAATAGGGCGTCCGAGAACTTCAGGTATATAGGGATGCAATGCTAGTCATTTCTCAAATCAACGGTGACTGGAAGACAAAGGACCAGAAGCTTGTGTTATACCATGAGCATTTGCTGAAGCTGATTGATGAGTTCGACAATGTCAAATTTTCCTTCATGAAGCAAGCCAAGAATGCGTATGCAGATGCATTAGCTACGCTGGCATCATGGTTATCGCTCCCAGAGGCACAGGCAATGGATATCTCAGTCACTTGTGTAGAGCAGCTAGCACATTGCATGCACATCTAGGAAGCAAAACTGACAACTGAATTGCCCTAGTATAATGATAACAAAATTTTCTTGGAGTTCGGCGGCTTCCCATTTGGTATTTCCCCAACAGATAAGAAGACCTTGATACGGCTGGCCTCTAAGTATGTACTCGGGGCAGGGCACCTATATAGGAGATCCTATAATCAAATGCTTCTTAGATGCGTGGACAAGAAGGAGGCAAATATGCTGATATTGAAGGTTCATGCAGGCACCTGCGGTCCACACATGAATGGAGTACTCTTGGCCAAGAAAATTATGCTGCAGGGTTACTTCTGGTCCACCATGGAAACAGATTGTTGCCAATTTGTGAGGAGATGCCACAATTGCCAAATACATGGCAACTTCATACATGCTCCCCCACAACAGTTACATAGCATGTCATCACCTTGGCCCTTTTCCACTTGGGGAATTGATGTTATTAGGGCCATTCATCTAGCTGCATCCAATGGGCATCGTTACATTCTTGTGGCCATTGATTATTTTACAAAGTGGGTCGAGGCGGCATCGTATAAAACAGTTACAGCGGCAATTACAGAAAAGTTCATTAAGAATAACATTATTGCTAGATATGGGGTCCCACATGCCATCATATCAGATAGTGGGGCCAACTTCATAGCAAGGAGAGTTGAGGATTATCTTCATGGTTACAAAATCAAGCATCACAGATCCTCTCCTTATTGGCCACAGATGAATGGAGCCGTAGAGTCAGCCAATAAAAATCTGATAAAGATCTTGAAGAAGATGGCTGAGACCCACAAAGATTGGCATGAGAAGTTGCCTTATGCACTATGGGCTTACAGGACCTCGGTCTGGACATCAACAGGAGCAATGCCATACTCATTTGTGTATGGTATGGAGGCAATCCTCCCTTTTGAAGTGGTGATTCCGTCATTGAGGATTTTGAAGGAAATAAAGTTGGATGAGGCAGAATGGATCCAAGACCACTGCGTTCATCTTGACTTGATTGACGAGCACAGATTACAAGCCTTACACCATGCCCAATGCTACCAAAAGCGAGTGGCCCATGCATATCAGAAGAAAGTTTGGCCCAGAAATTTTGAGCCAAGTGATTTGGTTCTGCGCGCCATTCACTTACCTGATGCCAGGGGAAAGTTTAGGCCCAACTGGCCTGGACCATTTATTGTGAAAGAAGCCCTATCTGGAGGCACTGCCATTCTTGAGGACATGGATCAAGGGGAGCAGTCAGAGCCTGTTAATGCTTCCTACCTAAAAAAGTACTACCAGTGATCCTCAGCCAATCCCGAGCCTTGCATTGTGAGCCATGCATCTCTATGTTTTTTTCGTATTCACATGTTAGTATGTTAAGTTACTGCATCCAAACATAACATGAATCATATCATATGCACTATATTTTATTTTTGTTTGCATTTTAGTTATAAGCATAGCCAATGCCCGATGAGGAAAATCAGAAAGCCAGCCTGCGTAGGAAGAATTTTGATCCTCCTCATATGTTACTACCTAGGTGACCTAGGGAGTGAGGGAGTGATTATCCAAGAAAATTGGACAAAATGTACAAATTCCCAAGGGGCCTATACCTCGAGAGGGAGGAAAAATGATAGGTCGTGAATGAGTGTGAGCCAAGAAAAAATATAGTCTTCGGAGCACAAAAGGAATAAGAAGATAGAAATTGGCTCCAATGAGAGAGGCATGCAAGACGACTCTATCCCTATCACATAACTTGGAGAGGAGTTGAAGCATACGCCAATAAAGCCTACATTTGCAAAGGGGCTAGCCACCCCTTTTACATCAAAAAGAAAGAGAGCAGCCATCCCCCAGCCTAGGTGTTTATTACCTCCAAGTAGGGGTAGTGTAGGTCAACATGCCTTTAAGGGAGTAAAAGAAAAAGGAATTATTAAAAAGTAGGTGTAGGGTCCTAAGAGTTTGGCACGGAGTCCATGTTATCCTAAAATGCTGTCAAGTGAGAGCCAAAAATAAACCTAGGGATCCAAGTAGCGCCACGTGAGTTGAGGACATTCTAGTTCCTTGTAGCAGGCAATAAAGGCTTCCTTGGCGCTGAGGGCACCAACATTTACAAATCATGCATAGATCTTACTTCCATCTTATACTTCTATAAATCATTTAGCATTTTAGATCACGCATTTTTTGCATCGCATGGCAAGGCATTTGTTTATATTCCAACCAAGGGCATGCCGGCTGCCTTTTTGAGTTGCAATATTGGCAAAGAAGGGAGTTTTAACCAAGGACGTGTTAACTGCTCCTTGGTTGGAAATAGGGTCTTTGACTAGGGGCATGCCAGCTGCCATTCTAAGTCAAAAGAATCACTAGGACAGTGCTATTAGAAGCATGTGGGCAGACATAAGCAGTACAGAGTTTATGATGACACAGTGTGCAAGCAAAATTGTCTTTTATTACAGCCCATCAGTTGTACAAAATTTGCTCATTTAAGGAATGTGGACCAAGTATATTCAGTCAACTCTGGCCCTTTTTGAGCTGCCAGCTCCTGTAAAGGATGTGCCACTAGGAGGAAGTTCACTTATAGGCCAAGTTTCTTGAATTTCGGCCAAATACTCTACTATGCAATCTGAGCCTTTAGTAATGGCAAGCCTAGAAGATTGAATACCAATACGCGCCATGCGGGCCAACTTAGAGGTCGTCACATCAGAACCAAGAATGTAACTTTTGAAGCAGTCAGGCATAAGGCTTTGCTCGATCGAGTCCTGGCAAAAGCCGAATTGACGAAGAACATGGACAGGATGGTATTCTACGCCGCTCGTTAGCCCCGGAAGGACAACAAGTCGCATGTTGCTATCATTAAAGAAGACAGTGAAGGGCTTCAGAGTTGTGAACAGAATACGCCAAACTACAGTGTCCTTGGTGAGATTTTGCAGTCTATTGCACAGCTCATGTATGCCTGGAAGGGTGCGTGAATGGTAGGTACGACTGTAGGATTCAAACCCAGAATGTTGAGGGCGCAGGACTTCCACCCCCATATGGGCAGCGAGCCAAACCTGGCAGGGGAAAACAGAGCACAGTTAGATAGGCACAACAAATCATTGAGGTAACATTGTTAACTTACTTGCACTAAGGCACCGCAACCATTGAAATGCATGGAATGTTTCAGGGCCCGGTCCAAGCCAACATAAGTTTCCGCCAGAAGAGTGGGGGCAAGATCAATTTGGCTAATGATCACTGCCAATGCTATTTCTGCCACCTTAATAGCAACTATCATCCGGCCATGGCTGAAGATTAGCTCTCCAAGGAAGTGTAACACAAAGCCGTGGAGCCACAAGCTACCTGAGGATAGACGAGTGTTGATCATCTTGTCAAAGTAATCCAAGCGCAACATGGTAGCCGACCCGTCCTTGCAAATGAGGCTTTTCTCGCAAACACTTCGAGACAAACCGGTCAGTTGGCTCAGGACTGAAGCGTAGCTGTCGCAGCGCAAAAAGACAGGCAGAGACATGTATGGCGACAGACCACATATTCGTCGGACTTCTTCCAAGGTGAGAGTCAGCTCTGTCTGTCCGAAACGGAATACATGGAAAGCAGGTTTCCAGAATCTAGCTGCAGCACATAACAAATGCCAGTTCACTTCCACTTTAGCAATATTTAGTAATGAGGATGATATGCCCCAAATCCGTAGTTGCTCATGATCCGCAGCAGTCAATGTATCAATCCATGCTCGCAGAATATCAGAGCAATACCTCGGCGTCACCATGGTTGGGTATCCCTGTGGAAATGGTCTTGGGTCAAGATATGGTAGGAAAAATGCAGGATCAAGGCTGGGGTCAATAGAAATGATTTGGCAGAACATTTTCTCATGGCAAGAAAGAACAAATAAAGATTGTAAATCATGAAAGAAATTTGCACGACATGAAAATATACATCAGAAAATAATTTATTTTGTCTTTTGCAAATCTAAGGTGCGATGGGACATTAGCTTATGTAGCCTTTTCTTTTTTGCAATATATGAGATGTGCACAAGGCCCAAAAATAAGAGAAGATCAGAATATTCCTTTACATGGTTTGATAAGAATAGATATATGTTTTTCCTTCCATGTAGCAAGATGTGAAGGAATATAAACAACAAGATTTAGCATGGCGATATATGCATATGTGAAGAATCATCTCAAGGAGGAGGATCACATACCATTGCAATGGAGGAGAGAGTGTAGCTGGCACTAGAAGAATAAAAATAGAGCTGCAGGAAGGATTGAAGGCTTGTGAATGGCTTTCACAGTAGAGAAGGCGGCGAATCTCGCTAGGAATGTTAAATTATATAGGGAAAACAGAAAGGTTCGCAACAGAAAAGGAAGGCAAACTGGCGATTTTGTGAGGCGCACTGAAGTGGCGCACCTACCTGGCGCACCGAGATGGCGCACTTCACAGGCGCACCAAGGAGGCGCACCGAGATGGCACCATACTAGGCACACCAAGGTGGCGCACATAGCTGGCGCACGACCTGGTGGACATTGGGCAGAACTTCCCCTAAAATGTTAAGCTCGCCTAAATCGGCGCCAATTCTTGAAACCTGCATGAAAATATGTATTCCACACATGGACAAGTACCCAAGAAGAGGGCTGCATTCCAAAGCCAGATTTGCATTCATGTGTTTTTTAAAACACAAGGTACATTGTTCGAGATACAAGTTGTAGCATTCATACAAAGACTAGCAAACAAGAAAAAGGGCTGAAAAAGAAAGGAAACAGCTACTCCTCGTCCGACTCCTCCTCGTCAGATGATGCCTCTTGGAAGCTCTTGGCCAGGAGTCGAGCCCCTCACCGGGTGATCCAGCGTGACCACTGGGCAGCAGCAGCAGCTTGGGAGCAGGCACTGTGTCAGAGCGGTCCTCCTCGAATGCTTCTAAGGTGAACTCTCCACTACTAGCCGCGTTCACCTTGTGAGCCAGATAGTCTTACTGTCAAAAGAATGTTAGATTTATATCAGTGGCAAGTATGCTGTTAAAAGAAAGTGGCAAAAATAAAAGGGGGAGGGATACCCGGATGATGTTTCGCTAGCGTAGTTCCTGCACGAGTTTGAAAATATGTCAGGTGAATTTGTGATGAAAATGAGGTGATTTATAAAATAAAGGCACATACCCTTTTCTGCCCAATATCCTCATAAAAGGAGGCAAACTACTCCTCAAAGCCTTGAAAAAGTAAAAAAAATGTTAGGTCTGTTCTTTTGTATGAATGAACTATTCAAGCAAAAATTACAACAATTTACCATGGCCCAGTTGGAGGCATACCACATTCCGCGCTGGCTATCGCTCACAGCCTCCTCAAAATAGTAGGGCTTCCCGACCCTCCTGTACCAAGCTAAATAGTTTGTATAGTTGACTTCTTGAGGAATATGTCTGTCCTGAAAAGCCACAGCAGCAGCGTGCCGACTCTTAGCTGCAGCACGAGACAGGACTGGGAGATCCATGTCTGAAGGAGGAGGGGCAGGAATGCAAAATTCATTCAGCAACTGGTGCCTCACGCGCCTTGGGATGAAATAGGCCAACTTTTTCATGCAATAAAACTTCACTTGTTTGTCCCTCAGAACATGGCCAGAGTTTAGAGGTGCCCAGTTGAAGGCATCATATCTTGAGAATGGGCACAAGTGAACCTGTTTGCAGAAATAGACAATTATAAGCAGTGCAGGCAAATATGAACATGCAAAAAATAAAATTCCAAACATAAAAACTTACGTCCTCGAGCTCTACCAAATCCAGAAGTTATTGGTAGGAATCATAGCTGTAGACCCCTGCAGCAACCTAGTGATCAGGCTCAACCCACTGGCGAGGGAGAGGAAGAAGCTCGTCACGGAGGTGGCCAAAACAGTGCCCCCGTGTAATATGTTCCATGGCCCAGTACTAGCAAAGGCAAGCAAAACGATAGTTAATCAAATATCATCAAGAAGGGAAATTTTGCAAAAATAAAGTAAATACTTACAGTGAGCAGGGGATACAGTCCCACATGAGACCGGCGTCCCATCCTTGCTACATTATCATGCCAGCAGATCAGCCAAGTGTAGCTAGCTCCAGCCCAGTTATAATGATCCAGGTACTTCAAGGTGGTTAAGTATGCTAGCCAATCCGCATGAATGCAATAAGCGGAAGAATCACAGAAAATCATTGCTAGTAGATCCAGTAGGAAGTGCCACAGTACAAAATCTGCCTCGTCACTGCCCGTCTCTGGGTTGGGCCAGAACTAGTCCCACTCTCTAAGCCACCCCACTATGATCATATGTTTCCCCCTAGGTGGCTTTGGAGGAACACGGCCTAAATGCGCAGGGGCTAGGTGCCTCCCGTGTGTGGTCTCGCCTATAATTGGCTCGTCGCCAAATGGGAGACCCGTCAGCCAGGCCCACTGGTCAGGTAGGACGGTCAACTTTCCGAATGGAAAGTGGAAGGTATGCGTCTCAAACCTCCATCTCTCCACTAAAGCTCGGAAGAAGTTGTAGTGGCCGTGAATAGCTGGAATGCGGAGTAAGCCACCAAAAAGGGACCGATGGAGCAAAATGTCCTATAAAAACTCAGGTAAGCGACAGAAGTGATCGAGCATAAGGGCCCAATGACACCGCATCACCCAATTAGCGTCGCCAACCTGAAATAGTAACAGCAGAATAAATGTAGGATCAGACAAGTAGTGGTGTTAGAGCCAAAACATACTAACAAGAAAAAGGGAATAAAATAGTTACCACGAAATCGGGGCTCTCACAAATATGATCGCCGCTGAGCAATCGCCCTGCAATGTTGCTAGACTCCTGAAAGTGCATTTGTTAATAAAGATGGCAGGCTTACATCACAAATCCAGGTTGTTCCAGTTCAGTTTAACTCGATGGGGATAGCAGGTGTTGAACTGCTGGAAGCACGTGACCTCGAAGAGCTGCCTCGCCATCGTGGATGAGAAGTAGGGGGTGTGTCCTGAGAAAGCTGTGGGGTCTCCCCCTCGGGAATCGGGTCATCCTACAGGGAGGCAAGGGTCAAACCAGGATTTAAACAGCAGAGTCAGGCAAAATAAATACAGCCAAGTGCAAACCTTGAGGTAAAACATGGCAGCATAAGTGTTGTTTGTCAGATATATATAAAAAGCGTGCAGTCATTGGCAGAATAGAAAGAGCATAGCATTTAAAGCAAAACACATTGTCACATGCTTACAGAAATTCGAATAAAGTAGGCATGCAATTACAACTCAGTATTGCAGAAAGAAGTCTAACACTAAGAAAAACCAAGTGGTTACGTGAAAATATGGGAGTTATGGCTGTTATTGTTATGGTGCACTACTGTTGTTCTTGTCGTTGGTATTTACAAGGTGGGACATACTACTGTTGTTATGAAAGCATGGACATGTACCTTTCTATATTTTTGTTTGCCACTGTATTTCTCAAGCATGGGTTAATAAATGGAGAAGGTGATTTAAAGTAGCAAAAAAATTGACTCAAGCCTTGAAATTGCCAGCTCATGATCATGTCTCAAATGATTTAGAGTAGCAACATGGCATTTATGTGATCAATCATGTAAGAAAACATGCCTTCAATTTTTATTTTATGGCATGAATGGCAGTATAAGCTCAATCAACAAGGACTATTGGTGCATAGTAAAAAACTACCCAGCATCCAAGCCCTTACTCCACCTACGTCATGCCCAACAGCCTGCCACCATGTGGCTCAGCCCGCTGAGCCCAACCACATGGCTCAACCTACCACCACCACACGGCCAAACCACTAGAACCCAACCACCGGCCACCCTAGAATATATCCCAACCGCCGGCCACTAAGCAAAGAGGGCAAGTAAGCAAAAAAATGCATAAAAGAGGAGATCAGGAATACCTCTATCGGCGAGCCTCTCTCCAACCAGTCTTGGAGAATCCGATCCATCACCGCAGTCGCCGCCGATGTCGTCGAGCAAAGTCGCCGCCACACCTAGCCGTCGCGCCTAGCCGCCGCACCAACCCTAAGCACCTACGTGGTGCACCACCAAGGACACCCCCCCGATGACGTTGAGGAGAAGGGGAGAAGAGGATGGCGTTTGGGATGAGGAGGAAAGGAGATGAGAAGAAGAGGGGGAGATGGGTTTCATTGGAAGAGGAAAAATGGGGAAGAGGAAGAAAGGGCATGAATGAAGTGAAAAAGGAAATTGAAGGGAGTAGAAGGAGAAATAAATGTGTTGCTTATGTAAGTAAAGAAAAACAAAAACAAAGAAATAAAAGATGAAAAGAAATGAGGAAGAGCCATGCAGCGTAGTTTAGTTGCAGTTCCCAGAGAAAATACATCATTGGCAGTTATCCAGTAGGCCCCATCATGTACCAATAGTGTAAATAATTTAAGTTTTGAGGTTCAGAATGCAAAATGTCCACAAAAATTGCGTCTCAGTCCCAGCACTCCATGGTTTGCATCTAAAGAGCAAAATGCAAAATGCCAAAAAAAGCAAGTACATGGTCTTCAAAAAGTTCACCAATTGGGGTAATTTGTAGAAAACCCCCTGAGATTTTGAAATTTGCAAAATAATCCACAGAAGGTGTGGGGAGTTATGTTCGAGATAAACATTTGCAAGTACTCAACAGATTGATAGCTCAGCAGCATGACAACAGAAGTTTGTCGTATTGGGGAAATCTACAATAAAGCCCCTCGAGTTTTAGAAAATTGCAAATAGGTCCAAACATTTTGCCGGATTGGATCGAAACTCCAGCAAGGTTCTTTCAAAGGATATTGCACATGCATCTCAGTAAGAACACCAGTTTTTGTACCATAGAGCCAGCAGCAAGCACAATTACAGTCTTGCCCTCCAGAGCGCAACTGGAACTAACTTCCTTCCTAGGGGATAATCCAGGGATTATCGTTTTTCTTGTTTGGAGTCTCACTCTGGGCGGATGAGATTCTGATTCCTCTCCCTTTTCTTTGGATTATCGTGGGTGGGAGATCCTCTTCCTTGACTTTTGACTGAGCGGTCAAAGTCGACCTTTGACTGGGCGGTCAAGGTCTTTTCTTTTCCTTTTCCTTGGATTTTCCCAGGCGCGAAATCCTTTTTCTTGACTTTTGACTGGGCGGTCAAAGTCAACCTTTGACCATCCGATCAAGGTCATATCCTTTTCCTTGGATTCTCGCGGGCGCAAGATCCTTTTGCTTGACTTTTGACCGAGTAGTCAGAGTTGACCATTGACCGGGCAGTCAAGGTCCTTATCCTTTTCCTTGGATTTTCGCAGGCGCGAAATCCTTTTTTTCGACTTTTGAACAGGCGATCAAGGTCCTTATCCTTTTCCTTGGTTTTCGCAGGCGCGAAATCCTTTTGCTCGACCTTTGACAGGGCAGTCAAGGTTCTTATCCTTTTCCTTGGATTTTCACAGGCGCAAAATCCTTTTGCTCGACCTTTGACCGAGCGGTCAAGGTCGTTATCCTTTCCTTGGATTCTCACAGGCGCAAGATCCTTTTGCTTAACTTTTGACTGGGTGGTCAAAGTCGACCTTTGACCGAGGGGTCAAGGTCCTTATCCTTTTCCTTGGATTTTCGCAGGCACGAAATATTTTTGCTTGACCTTTGACCGAGCAGTCAAGGTCCTTATCCTTTTCCTTGGATGTTCGAGGGCGCAAAATCCAGCTATTTGACTTTTGACAGGGTGGTCAAAGTCCTATCTATCCGTTGCTTTTCTTGGGTCTTCGCACGCGCGAAATCCCTTGCTTGCCCTAAGTCCGTGTGGACAGGGCCCTCTTGACAAATAATGAGTTTGTCATGCCCCATTTTTTTAGGCTGGTACCCCCAACTACTCAGTTGACAACCGTCAAGTTGTCTGGTGACCAGGTGGACAAGACTTGGTTGGCTTGTCATGTCCCGCCTCCTCAGGTTGATAACCTCAATAAGCCAGCTGATGAGTCCAATAACTTGTCATGTCCCTGCCAGTGGTCCACTCTATACGCAGGATTTCTTTAGTTTTTGCAATAGCACTTCATCATTAGCATCAACTTCGCATTCAGCATCAGCTCTTGCATTTGTATTTAAGCTCATCATCGCATTGCATCACATTTTTCGCATTTGACTCGGCATTTGCACGCATATTGCACTTTGCATTTGCATTTTTGCACTTGGCAGCAAGTCATGACTTTCAGTGCATCCACTGGATAAGTGACCTAGTGCCTATAGCAAACACTACTTCTCCGTAGCCTCAAAATGGGGTATCTTGTCAACCCTAAGCATCGGTCTCGGTTCCCTCTATCCCTCGACCTCGCTCAGGGAGGGGCATCTGTAGACACCTCGATTTTGAGGCAGCTCGTAGGTAAATTCTCCTGAAAGTATTGCTTTGGATATGGCAAGACTAACCTCATTTGAACTTTTTTTGACATCTTGGTTACCCTAAGCCTATAACAAACTTATGGTCCAATTTACAATTCAAGCAGTAAGATATGGAGTACCAATAGAGAGCACCAATATGGAGCACCAAATTGCAGCACCAAGCTGGCGCACCAAGATGGCACACCAAGCTGGCGCACAACCATTTTTCAGGGTGCTGGGTGCTGGCTTTCCATCTTTTGTGCTTGTGACCTTCACTTGTGAATATTCCTCATGAATCTACGCAAGGCTATTGAGTTTTGAAGCCTTTTGCATCCCAAGGAGTTACCTCTTGATCCTCTTTAAAAGGCCCTCCTTAAGCAACTTTTCTTCTCTCTTAGCAAGTCACCCACTCCTGGCAACCTGCACCACATCTTCCAGAGCTCACTCTCGCATCCCTGAGCACTCCCAACTGAGTCCAAAGCAACAAGGAGGAGATACCTTGAGCCATCGAAGGAGGAGACACTAGGTAAGGTAAGGTCCTTTACCCATCTCTCCACATAGGTTTTACATAATATTATGGATAAAAACTGCAACTAAACTGATATATTGTCTATATAGTGATGTTCTTTCGTGCCTTTCTGTGTTATTTTGGATGTTCATGATGCTTCCTTATATGTTCATTGCTTCTTTATCATGATGATTTTGCACTGTGTGATCTTTATTTTAGCAATGAATCATAGACCTGTGTAACCACTATGTTGTGCCGAGTGGTGAAGAGAAAACAAATACGAATGGATGGATGCCCACATCCCAAGCATCCAAACCCTCCCCCACAGATGAACCTCACATGAAACCCTAGATATGGAGAGAAGAGGGAGGAGTTCTCTCTATACAATTGGA